>JAWQFJ010000443.1:0-12500 GCA_034096865.1 Theodoxus fluviatilis
GTGACTTGTACCGCACTCGGCGTAATGTATAACTTCACGTAGTTCGGCTTGTGGAGATGATATTAACCGTAGATTTTAGTTGTGCGCGAATAGTGCTTTTGATATCAATGTTTAGTAATTATTGTCGGATCAGATAGCGAAACGATCACAAGCAACTTAAACGAGCCTGGCCTTGGGAGCAGCGCTTAAGTTAAGTTTGATTCGGCAACTGCAGTCGAACCAAATACCCTCTACTGGCTGCTTGGGGGCTGCCCCTGGCTGAGCTACTGAAACAATGCATGAAAACCCAGCATTACTTTCATAAGGGGGGAAAAACCCTTATGGTTACAGTAACCCAACCAATCCTTTTTTCTGCCAACCCCTAACTTTTTTTCTCCATCATGCAAAGAAAGAATTTAAAAGAAAATTGTAATTGAAGGTAAACAAGCAACCATTAAATAAAAAAAATTCCAAGCACTTTTTTCTTATCAGTCAGATCATATACTATGTCACCAAAATGACACCAAATCACTTTGATTTAACACTTTAAAGCAATTATTGATTTTTTATTAATTTTCAAAAATATGGGTCAAATGAAGGTCAAAATCGTAGGTCCTAAAAAGTGGACCAAGTCCATTAAAAAGAAAGTTTTTGTCCTAGAGCTTCAAAACTTGCATTAAAAATTGATCTGGTATGTCATGGTGCTGACAGACTTACTTTGCAAAGCACTGAACTACTCAATGTTATTTGTGTATGTCATGGTGCTGACAGACTTACTTTGCAAAGCACTGAAATACTCAATGTTATTTGTGTATGTCATGGTGCTGAATGCAAAGCACTGAAATACTCAATGTTAGTTGTGTATGTCATGGTGCTGAATGCAAAGCTCTGAAATACTCACTGTTATTTGTGTATGTCATGGTGCTGAATGCAAAGCACTGAAATACTCAATGTTATTTGTGTATGTCATGGTGCTAACAGACTTACTTTGCAAAGCACTGAAATACTCACTGTTATTTGTGTATGTCATGGTGCTGACAGACTTACTTTGCAAAGCACTGAACTACTCAATGTTATTTGTGTATGTCATGGTGCTGACAGACTCACTTTGCAAAGCACTAAAATACTCAATGTTATTTGTGTATGTCATGGTGCTGACAGACTTACTTTGCAAAGCACTGAAATACTCACTGTTGTTTGTGTATGTCATGGTGCTGACAGACTTACTTTGCAAAGCACTGAAATACTCAATGTTATTTGTGTATGTCATGGTGCTGACAGACTCACTTTGCAAAGCACTGAACTACTCAATGTTATTTGTGTATGTCATGGTGCTGACAGACTCACTTTGCAAAGCACTGAAATACTCACTGTTATTTGTGTATGTCATGGTGCTGACAGACTTACTTTGCAAAGCACTGAAATACTCACTGTTATTTGTGTATGTCATGGTGCTGACAGACTCACTTTGCAAAGCACTGAAATACTCACTGTTATTTGTGTATGTCATGGTGCTGAATGCAAAGCACTGAAATACTCAATGTTATTTGTGTATGTCATGGTGCTGACAGACTCACTTTGCAAAGCACTGAAATACTCACTGTTATTTGTGTATGTCATGGTGCTGACAGACTTACTTTGCAAAGCACTGAAATACTCACTGTTATTTGTGTATGTCATGGTGCTGACAGACTTACTTTGCAAAGCACTGAAATACTCAATGTTATTTGTGTATGTCATGGTGCTGAATGCAAAGCACTGAAATACTCAATGTTAGTTGTGTATGTCATGGTGCTGAATGCAAAGCACTGAAATACTCACTGTTATTTGTGTATGTCATGGTGCTGAATGCAAAGCACTGAAATACTCAATGTTATTTGTGTATGTCATGGTGTGTTTCTTGGGGAATGTTTTTGTCCCAGAAGCTGCAGAAAGCTTTGATTTATCAAAATGTTTCGTCTTCTCAGAGTTTCTGTTAAGCGAGGAAGATTTGTTGAAATGAAGTGCAGCTGGCCAGGGACAGAGAATCACTTTGACTTAACCAAGGATTTATGATAATCGGGTTTGTATTAAGGTTAAGTGGGAAGCACTGTATATGGTTTCATAATGAAGGAATTCACTACACGACATCTATGATGGCCAGGATCATATGTTTAGAAGAAAATATTTCACTACCGTACAAAAGCAGGTTAGCAAAATACAGATAGGAGCTTTTTAGCTACTCGGGAGCGGATGCTTCTTTGTTGTGTCATTGTTACTTGATGGTACATGTTACCTACCATATTTGAAGGTCTCCCTTGTTTTTAATGTTACAGCATTATACATTAATGTTGATACAATATTAAAAATGAAAACCAATGAATAATACATGTACTTTGCTGTATACATTATGTCAAGGCCAGGTATGATGAGTAGTTATCGCATACCTATACCAAAGATCCTAAACAAACACAGCACAAAGACAGCAGATATAATAACAATTTAATATAAGACACTCCACCGTCACACACACACACACATGTATACACACACACACATGTACACACACACGCACACACACACACACACACACACACACACACACACACACACACACGGATATATCACATATTATCTCCGACATAATGTAAAATAACAGAACGCACCAAACAAATACTAACCTGAAACGATGCTCGACACATCCGAAAATGTGCCCTGAAGAGTCCATCACCGTAGGTCGGCACCGTTTTCTCAACGTAGTCCTCTATTCGTGTGGTGCCTAGTGGCTCCTTCTTCTCTTTTGATGTTGCAATTGCCATGATTATGGCAGGAATTGCATCTATATATGGCTCATCACTTCCTATTGATGCCATTTCTGATGCCATTTCACCAAACAAAACACGTACTACTGCTTCACGTGGCGAAAGAGCGTTCATATCCGCCATCTTAGCATTTACCCAAGCAGCGCATAAGAGTTACATCCCTTCAACAAGTGAAGCGCTTCACTGATGTTGGTGTTCACGAGTGGCAAAGAGCGCTTAATTGCCAACATGCATCGCTCACGCGGTATGTGCAAAGACCCTCTACAATGTCTTTGGTATGTGGAAGATTGTCTCCCTTGACTCGAGCGTCACGGTTGCCGCTTGGGGCGTCTCGGTCGGCTCCGTCATCATGTTTTATTATAGGCCGAGTGCCGGATGAACCATCTTATTGTATAGGGTCTTTGTCATGGGTCTCCCATGAAGCAGGCTATATGAAATAATGATGTCAAGTTCAAAGGAGATGTGAAGTCTGAAATCTACCGTATCCCGGTCAAATCCTGGAAATTCAGAAAACTGCATTTTGAGTTCTCACACCACATTACGACAGCTGACAGTTGGTATCTTCCTCACAATTGTTTACAACAAAATATCTATTTTCCCACAAAACAAAGCATACTCGTGTTTTAAAATGAACTTACTACAAAGTGATATGAAAAGCGTTTTCGACCATATTTAATTAAAATGACTTTTTTAAAACTGGGTGCTACTACTTTGAGGTTTGTTTCCTAAATACAGTTTTCTACCTGTAAATGAGTATTCTGGAGCTGGAGGGTTGATGCCAAAGGTTTAGGTGCATTTTTTTCTTTTGTGATTTTCTACAAATTAATGTTTCCTGCTTGTGCACCGAAAACCACTTCCAACAGGCATTTGCTGCAGAATAATCTCTGTCGCGGGTTGAAGCGAAGGTTAAGGTGCATTTTCACATTGCAACTTTCTGACGGTCAACAGGTGCTCAATCCGCACACTTTTGCCCACTGGTCATCGCACTACTTTTACTACCACTCCAGCACCATCTCAACTCCCTGGGGAGCATGCAACCAGGCTGCACAACTCCCCAGGGTGCATGCAACCAGGCTTCACAACTCCCTAGGTTGCATGCAACCAGGCTGCACAACTCCCCAGGGTGCATGCAACCAGACTGCACAACTCCCCAGGGTGCATGCAACCAGGCTTCACAACTCCCTAGGTTGCATGCAACCAGGCTGCAGATGAACGCGCCGAAGCTATCTTCCACAAGATGTGTGCTGAGCCTTCACAGATGCTCGTTTTACTCCTGAGAGGGAAAGAGCCATGTGAATGAAGCTCTTTGCACAATGATGTGACTCGAGGATCTGTGCAGCTTCGAACGCTTGACACAATAGTCCAAAGGGACTAATGAAGAGCGATCCCCAAAGGACAGCGATTGGATTCGATAGGTATTTGAAATGTTCATAGATGAGCAGTCACAAAGAGCGCTCTCGAAGTCAAAAGCACCTCTTCTACCTGAGCCATTCCAAGCGAGCGCTCTCGAAGTCAAAAGCACCTCTTCTACCTGAGCCATTCCAAGCGAGCGCTCTCGAAGTCAAAAGCACCTCTTCTACCTGAACCATTCCAAGCGAGCGCTCTCGAAGTCAAAAGCACCTCTTCTACCTGAGCCATTCCAAGCGAGCGCTGTCCGCGAGCACACAGGTATGAAAACTGCTTTACCTGTTGGTACGAATTGTTGCTCAACGAAAACTCACCTCATGTCAAGCGCTCGTACCTTTCGGCCACGGATCTCCACAAAGAGAGGTTGATGGATGGATGGATGGATTTTTACGGCCTATAAACCTTTGAAGGCTATGTAAGACCATTGATCACGAAAAGTCTTAATGTTAGAATCCTAGCAAGTCCAGTCACGATTTTACTATTCATTCGCCTCTCATGACTGGCACTGGAAGACTCGGTGATCAGTTCTTTCCGCCAGCCTAGAGAGGAAAACAAATATGGATGCCAACTCCAGCAATACAAAACCAAACCCAACCCAGAAATTTAACAAAACAACAACACCAACAACCAAGGTCGATCGAGTTTACTCCCTTTTTGCACGGAGAGAGAGAGAGAACGAGAGAGAGAGAGAGAGAGAGAGAGAGAGAGAGAGAGAGAGAGAGAGAGAGAGAGAGAGAGAGAGAGAGAGAGACAGAGAGTGTGTGAGAGAGTGTGACAGAGAGAGACAGACGGACGGACGGACAGGCAGACAGAATGACAGACAGACAGATACACAGTCAGACAGACAGACAGACAGACATTCTGTGAACCCGAGTCAGTCTATTGACTCTGGACTTGACCCTTCGCATTACAGCATTGCGCCAAAAATAGATCGTTCTGATATTATTTTTCTCTCCACTTTTTAACAGAAATCATTCAGATGTCAGAACTTGTTTCCATTTCAACACAAACATTTTATTTTATCGAATAAACACTGGTTTATTGCCTCAACAAGAGTAAGTTAAGAGATTTGTGCGAAATAGTTTTAGAACTACTTTTAACGGCGTATGTCAGGGAGCAGATCGGCTATCCCACAAGCCTCTCGTGTGACCTCCATTTGCATATTTCGGACGAAAACCTTCCATCACGAGATGTCAACTGGGCTGGAGACACTTTCGCCGGTAGGCGAAGTCTCTAGGGAACTAGACAGACGAACGGACGGACGGACGGACAGACAGACGGAGAGGGAGAAAGGAAGAGAGAGAGAGAGAGAGAGAGAGAGAGAGAGAGAGAGAGAGAGAGAGAGAGAGAGAGAGAGAGAGAGAGAGAGAGAGAGAGAGAGAGAGAGAGAGAGAGAGAGAGAGAGAGAGAGAGAGAGAGAGAGAGCAAAGATTATAGGTAAAGCAGTCTTCATACATGTGTGCTCGCGGACAGCGCTCGCTTGGAATGGTTCAGGTAGAAGAGGTGCTTTTGACTTCGAGAGCGCTCGCTTGGAATGGCTCAGGTAGAAGAGGTGCTTTTGACTTCGAGAGCGCTCTTTGTGACTGCTCATCTATGAACATTTCAAATACCTATCGAATCCAATCGCTGTCCTTTGGGGAGCGCTCTTCATTAGTCACTTTGGACTATTGCGTCAAGCGTTCGAAGCTGCACAGATCCTCGAGTCACATCATTGTGCAAAGAGCTTCATTCACATGGCTCTTTCCCTCTCAGGAGTAAAACGAGCATCTGTGAGGGCTCAGCACACATCTTGTGGAAGATAGCTTCGGCGCGTTCATCTGCAGCCTGGTTGCATGCAACCTAGGGAGTTGTGAAGCCTGGTTGCATGCACCCTGGGGAGTTGTGCAGCCTGGTTGCATGCTCCCCATGGAGTTGAGATGGTGCTGGAGTGGTAGTAAAAGTAGTGCGATGACCAGTGGGCAAAAGTGTGCGGATTGAGCACCTGTTGACCGTCAGAAAGTTGCAATGTAAAAAAAGCACCTTTACCTTCGCTTCAACCCGCGACAGAGATTATTCTGCAGCAAATGCCTGTTGGAAGTGGTTTTCGGTGCACAAGCAGGAAACATTAATTTGTAGAAAATCACAAAAGAAAAAAATGCACCTAAACCTTTGGCATCAACCCTCCAGCTCCAGAATACTCATTTACAGGTAGAAAACTGTATTTAGGAAACAAACCTCAAAGTAGTAGCACCCAGTTTAAAAAAGTCATTTTGATTAAATATGGTCGAAAACGTTTTTCATATCACTTTGTAGTAAGTTCATTTTAAAACACGACTATGCTTTGTTTTGTGGGAAAATAGGTATTTTGTTGTAAACAATTGTGAGGAAGATACAATCTGTCAGCTGTCGAAATGTGGTGTGAGAACTTAAAATGCAGTTTTCTGAATTTCCAGGATTTGACCGCGATACGGTAGATTTCAGACATCACATCTCCTTTGAACTTGGCATCATTAGTTCATATAGCCTGCTTCATGGGATGACCCATGATCAAAACTGTGTCTTCCTGTACATGTATGTCAAGGTTACAGGATCTTGAATATGTTATTAGCGACTCATTTCATGTAACTTCAGATGCGAAATTGTGTTGAAATGAAAGGCTTAGAGTAGTTGTCTTTATTTTAGGTGCAAAATTACAAGTTTCTATCATTAGCTTCCTGATTAGTATTATATTTAATACCAGGCAAACGGTCTCTATATCGGCAACCATACTGGAAAGCGAATTAGCGTAATTCATGCAAACACATCACCACAAGTGAACAGCACTTTAAAAGTACAACCTTTTCGGTGAGAAAGCTGGACCCAAAAGATTCAACTACTACCGTAAGCCCTCGGCATCGACAGAGATGTTCTCTGGGAGAGATGCAGAAGAACATCTGTCGAGAGACCTCTCTCAGTTGAGTGCAGCAGCTGCTGAACATGCACTGATAGACGAAAAATCACAAGAAAAAATCAACCAAACACACACACACACACACACACACGTACACACATGCGCGTGCGCACACACACACTTTACACACGCTCGCTCGCGCACACGCGCACACACATAGGCCTACACAACCCCCCCATGGAGATGTTTCTCTAGGCGGGGTTGCAGAGCGTGTCGGGCAAGAGAGCTGCTGGCTGCAAGCAGCTGCACATTTTGGCAGACACAGGCGTATTCTAAAAACTCTGGCATGAGGGGAACGGAGGGGAAACCCCAGTGTTGCTGCCGGTGAATATGATTAGCTGGCGTGGAACCAATCAACGTGCAGGCTGCGAGCAGGTCATGGCATCACGCTCACAGCGCAGAATGAGGGGGTGGAAGAGAGCTAACTCAGGGAACAAGAGGAGAAACTATGGCAGTGGAAGGAGGGAAGGAAGGAGCGGCAGTTTCTTTCCCTTGCACAGCCTCTGTCTCATGCCATCACCCCCCCCCCCCCCCCTCCCCCCCAAATCCCCGTTTCGTCTTCCTGTGACATCGCCGATGGTGATTTCATCGCGCATGGTTCTGCGCATGCCCCGAAACCGGAAGTGACGTATTTTGTACGTTCGGCGATGCCTATAAGCATCGCGCATCGTTATGCATCGCGCCTGGTAGTAGCTCAGCCAATCACGAGCCTTGAAAATAGACGCCGCCACGTGACCCAGATTTTGCCTCCAGCTCGCACTCAGCTGCGCAAATTCTGTGTTCCGCGTGATTCGGGTGTAATACTGCCAATAAACGTCGTTTAGCTTAAGATTACACCCGAATCACGCGCACCGTTGAGGTGCATGGAGTACAGTACCGCCGAGCAAGACGTTTGTCACAAAACGCAGATACATTAATGCGGCCGGATCTTAGCATAACTCCGCAGGGCGTGCGAAGTCAGTCAGGCGGAGTGGCGGATTTGAACGAGGCGCGATACACGCGTCACTTCCGGTTTTGACGCATGCGCAGAACCAAAGAGGATGATTTACCATCGGCGATGTCACACCGGAACCACTGAGTACGTTCATGTGCATGTGATCATGTGTGGCACTGTCTAGGAAGGTGGAAACTGCAGTCCAGTAATAGCTGCCATTTGGCTTGTCCTGACTCCTGCCTTTCCGCCTAGAGGTCAAAACTGCAGCCAGCATAGTAGGACTGCTCCAATTTCACAGGCACATGTATGCGTTTCAACTGCTTTCGTCTGCATCACCCCCTGCGTGTTAGGGAAAGAACAGACCCACTGTACCTCCCTACGCGACTCGAAAAAAGGCAAATAAATAGGAATATCGAGACGTGGGGCGCGTTGCTTACACAAGGAACCTTGCAAGATCTTGCGAGGAATAGGCCGGTGTCATCGTGTGTCAACATGATTAAAGCAAATGCAAAGGCAGTCAAATGTTTGACACCAGCCTACGTAGCGTTGACTTGCTCTCTTTCTTTAGTGATTTTCGTGGTCTATGGTTTTACATAGCCTCCAGAGCTCATATACCGTGATGCCTTTCTCACTCATTCATTCATGTTTTCTGTACCTACAATACAAAATAAAAATTCAAACACATGGAATCAGTGCTTTTTCACAATCACGTCACTCTCGAGTACGAGATGGCCAACAAAATGATAAGCAGAATGGCCTGGAATGATAATCTTTGTGCATTTGTGTTGCAATCCTGGGTCTTCAGATATACTGTTTCAAATAAAGTTCTTATCTTTCAGCACAAAAACAGGCTTATTTTTTTAATGACCTCACCTACTCGAGTACAACATAGTGCACCTCCAGAGCCGCTCGATGTCTTCCTCACCAGGTGGAGGTGGTGGAGGAAAGTTGCATGTTGCCTTCGTAGACTGCAAGCAAACTTTCGACTGTCGATCACAGTCAACTCAGGACGATAATCCACATTGCTGGATTATCCTCAATACATTTGTCAGAATGCTAAATGCAATGTATTCCAATGGTCACGCTTGCTTTAGATGGAATTAAAGTGCATCGGAATCCTTTCTATGTCCGGTTGGATTGAAACAAGATGCCCTTGAAAGCAGTACCTAAAAAAAGTTTATTTACACTGTTACAGACTGTGTTCGCGCTCATGGCAAACTTGGCATCCAAATGATGCCTGGGATGACTGAAATATTTGCTCCAGTTTTCGCCGACGACATAGCTCAGAATCCCTTCCGCTAATGGGCCACACAGGTGGACTCGTCTGAGGAAACGGGTGCGATATTGATCGTATAATTCGTGGTGACTCTCACATAGAATGACAACCAAATTATTTCGTGCTCGCTAGCTCACATACGCAATCTTGGACGTTTATTCTGTCCACAGATTGACAATGAAGTGCGAATAATTGACAAACTGGTGTACACAATGCGCTTTCAGCTGAATCGGGTTACGATGAATATCATATTTGCAGCAGTCGTCAAAGCGATTCGGATCTGTTTCGAGCATAAACGCCTAGGCAAAAACGCAGCCAATCAGATGCCGTGGCCCGCTAGCGGAGCGGGGTCCGCACCCCTTTCCTCGGACGAGTCCACTAGTGTGGCCCATCAGTGGAAGGGATCCCTATAGGTCTGATGTATACGACGCCAAGTGGACCACGAGCGTTTTCTATGCTCTTCGATTACGCGAGAAAGGGACGAATGTTCCTATGAGTTTAGAGTGAAACTTTATGAAGGTCTTACGCAAGTTGCATAATCACGCCCTGTACGACATAAAAACCGCTGGCGCTGAACCTCCAGGTTTTGGCACACAAAATAGAGATCGGGTTCGAACCCGCAACCTCTCGAGAAAAGAGGGGGGAAAACCCCACAAAAAACCACAAAAAACAGGTCGGGTTCGAAAAACGTTTCAGCGCGGATTCGAACCCGTTCACGCATGACCTAACGTTACAATAGTCCAACGCTTTACCATCTGAGCCATTCTGCTACTGACGTTTCTACGTGTTTGTAAAGGAGTTATAACGTTCTTTTCCGAAAACTCACTGGCTTCGTATTTTGCACTGTAAAATGTAGAAAAATGGATATTAGTTCATAAAATTGGAGTGGTCTTGTACATTTTAGGATGGACCTAACTTCCAGTAAGTGTGCAAAATGTCAAGGAAATCCGTCCAGCAGTTTTTGATATATCAGCCGTTAAGTCGAGACATACGCACACTGTGACACAGACTGCTGAGTCGACAGACATGCAGATAAATCATAAAGTCTGAATTCACTTTATCGAATGACTTTCTAGCCGCAAATCACCTTCTTGACAGGTATGTATTGCTTTGCATTTCCTAAAGATATTCCACAGGGATGTATACGTTGATAAACAAGCTTGCATTCTTCGATAAAATTCTTCGAAAACTAAATCGTTCCATCACCAACATCATCGCCTTTGTGCGAGTTCAATTTCACAACGCCTGCTACAAAAACAAAGCCTAAACACCCCCATTATTGCAGCAATTCATTTTATTACACATTACACTGTAAATTTATTCACAAACATGATCCGAACGCATCAGAAACGCGTCGAGAAACAAGCGATGTTACGCGTCGTTAAGCCGTTTGGGCTAGCAACGTATCTCGATCCTCACAACAATGAGCTAATGAGCTATCTTTGTGTAACTATAAGATCTTTGGTACTCCTACTGTCGTTTTACAAGCAATAAAGTCTGCTACTACGGCGAAGTGGATATAACTAAGTGATGTAAGCCTTTTGCTTTGCTGAACGTGGGATGAAAGTAGGAAAAGATAACTCTGTTTGACTCGATTTCGATTCAACTAAGCATTTCCGTCCGCTATTCCGTCAATTGACCTTTGAGTGAGGCAGTTTTTGAAATATATATCAGCTTCTAAGTGGGACTGAATTTCAGATCTTACATGCAAATGACGTCACGCTATTGATGACGTCACATTTGGCTATTCCGTCAATTGTCATTTCAAATTTTTTTTGAGAGGTGCTTCGATTATACGACCTTAGAAAACCACTTTTTCTTCAAACCTCGATTCTGAAAATTTGATACATTCAATCGGATCTAACTTCCAGTTAGTGTGCAAAATCTCAAGGAAATCCGTCCAGTAGTTTTTGAGATATAAGCCGTGGAGTCGGGACAGACACACACACACACAGACAGATAAAGTCTGTAGGACCTCCAGTAAACCTGGAGGGATAACTGAAGTATCACTGAAGCAATTGCATGAACCTATGTACAAGAACGTAAGCACCAAACTACAACGATCCGCACGTTTACTGCACAGAATTCTGGTAACAGTGAGTTGTTGATTGTATAAATGTTTTATATGGGCTGTCGTTCTACGAATAAACCAATTCAATTGAATTGAATTTAATTCTCCCTTTCGCACACACACACACACACATATACACACACACGCACGCACACACACACACATATGAGCGCGCGCGTGCACACACACATATGAGCGCGCGCGTGCACACACACATACGCGTGCACACACACATACGTACAAACGCACGCACGCACGCACACACACACACACACGCACACACACACGCACACACACGTGTACACACTTACGCACACACGTACACACGTGCACACACACATACACGCACACACACGCGCGCGCGAACACACACACATACACGCACACACACGTGTACACACACACGCACACGTGCACACACACACACACACACACACGCACACACACACGCTCGCGCGCGCACACACACACACATGCGAGGGGAACACCAATGTCTTCCCAGGTTGATTGAAACGCCTGAAGGTGGCGGTGGCAGGCCTCCTCTGTGGAGGCAATGAAGAGGAAATCGTCTATGTTACGAAACGCATATTCCCCCTTTGAGGTTGGTTGTTGTTATATTATGCAGTGGGTTGGGAAGTGTCTGCCAAGCTGTTAGGTAGCTTTGATATTTCTGCCAAGCCAGTGTTAATAGCGAGATTTGCATGGTGTGTGGAAACCTGGAAGGAAAACCGAATGGTGAACCTTGTTTTCCTTCTTATAACGAAATGGACTTAGTAGAACGTTTGAGATGAGATTGAGCACATCTCGGTTCGTATTCAGCCATTGACCAATCCCCAGTGGACTTTTTAGAAGACGGACTAATGAGACAGCTCGATTAACTGATCAATGGAAAGATGACTGGTTGTGTGGACAGTTGATTGGTCGTTTGGAGTAAAAACATGACTCAAGACACCCTCCAGTGATGTGATTGGTCGAGGACAGCTAGTGGATTTTTGATGTCATATAAAAACCCGTGTTGTGGAAATATATGGTGTGCCCGTTCCAGCGTTTTCACAGGGACAGACTATGTAAGTACGGCGCCCTGTCTGAGAGTTCACCTGCTG
>JAWQFJ010000443.1:25000-27500 GCA_034096865.1 Theodoxus fluviatilis
AGACAGACAGACAGACAGACAGACAGACATACAGACAGACAGACAGACACACAGAGAGGCACACAGACAGACACACAGACACACAGACAGACATACACACAGACAGACACACAGACAGACAGACAGACACACACAGACAGACAGACAGACAGACAGACATACAGACAGACAGACAGACAGACAGACAGACAGACAGACAGACAGACAGACAGACACACAGAGAGGCACACAGACAGACACACAGACACACAGACAGACAGACACACAGACGGACGGACGGACTTTCAGGATATGGGGAGGTTCCAATGTAAAATTATAAGAAATGTCATCCTGTAGAATTGGGCATGATTTCAAGTAAAATCAACATACAGCCATCATTAATCACATTTGGCATTAACCATGGCAAGTCACATATTTGTCATTTAGCCTCACCACAATCACACCAAGGCAACACCAACAGCATCATCATTCTTGTTATATTCAACATCATCACTATATTTACTACATGTCTGCATCATTGGGACCACCACCATCATTATCACCATAGCATCACCATCATGAACTGCAACATTATCGTCACCATCAGAAGAAGGAGCAGCAGGAACATCAGTATCATCCTCAGCACCACCATCTTCATTGATGTTACATCCATTATCAACATGTCTTTACTTACTCCAGTTTATTGTCCACCATATTCAAATCATCTTTGTTTCACTGTAAACCAGCTGTGCTAATTCATAACACACTCTTGGGTAACAAGAAACAAGAATTTTTGTACTGTCTCTCTAGACACATGTAAGTGCATAAACTTACTATTTGGAGATAGTTGTTTACAATAGTACATGCTTTAGTGTGTTTTTGCATGCACATGCACTTAACCAGAAATCTTGATCTATAACAACTTTGTTTTACTTTCAGTCTATTGGGCTTAAAAAATACACTTACAGATGTGTAGAGAGACAGTACAAAAATTCTTGTTTCTTGTTACCCAAGAGTGTGTTGTTCCCTCTTTCAATCAATCAATAGATCCCTTTTCCACTACTTCATTGGGTTTGAGAATGTCGGTATCAGTCCGCGATGTAATGATGGTGATGCTATGGTGATGGTGATGAAGATGAAGACAAAAATAAATCTGGGTCCTTTTTCATAGGATGAATATGGTGATGCTGTAAATATTAATGATGACAAATGTGTGACTTGTTTTGTTTGCCTTAATATCTGTGAGATAGACTGGTGATGGTGGTGGGTTTGATAATGATGGTGGTGGTCCCAATGATGCAGACATGTAGTAAATATAGTGATGAAGTTGAATATAACAAGAATGATGATGTTGCTGTTGGTGTTGCCTTGGTGTGATTGTGGTGAGGATACTTAAAATGACAAATATGTGACTTGCCATGGTTAATGCCAAATGTGATTAATGATGTTTGCTTTAATGACAATGAATGTTGGTGAGGATACTTATGATAATGATGATTATTAATATGTGACCTATCATAAATCATGTTGATGAGGGATGTAACAACAGTGATAATGATAGTTGTGCTGCTGGTAATGCTGATATTGCTGCTGCTGTAGCTCTTGAATGTTGGTGGTGTTTGTGCTGCACTGAAAGCTTGCTATGTTGCTGGTAATGCTTATGTTGTGGGGAATAACAAATTATGTATTGCTTATTCAAGCATACAGTTTTGGTCAATGTTATTCATTAATAAAGTCCTTTGGATGTGTAATAAGCTGATTAATAAATTGAAGATGAAGCACATTCTGGTTGTCATGTCTTTTTCCATCAGTATGTTGGAGTTTTTTTGTGCAGTGTGATAATGCTGCCTTACATTTGCAATGATAAATATGCTGCTTCATTCATTGATAACAACAAAGAGATAAAGACAGGGAACAGTGCAATTTCAAGAAAGCCACACCCAAGGGATGACAGTTAAATGACTTCCATAGGGATGTTGAGGTGGCATGGATGTTGCTTGTTCTTACCTGTGTGCTACTTCTGTCAACTCATGGGGAGACAAGTAAAGCACAGGATGAAAAAACTGAAACTATGCAGAATTAAAAAATACAAGAGGCAAAGTGAAAAGAACACTTGGACAAAAAGGGAATGTAAGATGGATTCTGCCAAGACATCCACTGTGGACCAGTCAGTTCCACTCAAGGCATCCTTTTTGTTGCATCATCAGAGTTATCAAAAGGAACTTATTATTTTGATGCTGTACACTAATCTGCATTCTCTTTTAAATCCCACCAAACACACAATAGATTAGGAGTTTATGCAGTGATAAGTAATATTTATTTGATTGTATCCATGTCATGTCAGCAAGTGAGCAATATTGTGCATGCTTTCATGAGTGTGTTCATTAGCTGCATGTGTGCATGTGCAAAATTGCATGCTCTTATGTATGCATGCTTCTGAGTATGTTACTGTGTGTGCATAGTAGTGTGTCTGAATGTGACTGTGTGCTTTCCTCTGTATGTGTGTGTGTGTCTGTGTGTG
>JAWQFJ010000443.1:35000-37500 GCA_034096865.1 Theodoxus fluviatilis
CTTGGCTTTGGGAGTCAGGCATGTTTGAAAGTAAATGTTTGGTTGGACGAAGTGTCGCAATGCAGTGGTCTGAAAGTCAGCCCCACCCCAGCATCCTGTAGTGTTTCCTGCATAGTCCTATACGCGGCAGTTGTCTTATCTCCCATCTGTCCTCCTCTGGTGATATGTACAGGAGCTCTGTGGCCGAGCGGTCAGAGCAGCTAACCTGCAGTCTCTTGCAGTTGATGGGTGCGGTGTTCGAAGCTTGCACTCATCTTAAAGTTGCATCCTTGAGCAAGGTGCCTCACCCACATTGCCTCTCCTACCGAGGAGTAAAACCGGTCATTGGGCGTTGCACAGCGGCGACCAGGGGTGAAATTTCTCCAAAAGAATTTCTCTTTAAAACAGGGGAAAAACCCCCAGATTATTACCTTAGATTGTCATCTCAATATGTCAGAACACGTCAGGAACACATGCAAGATCGCCTACATGCACATCAGACAGATCAGTGCAATTCGTCATCTTCTCACACAAGAAGCTACTCAAACTCTCGTCTGTGCTTTCATTCTTTCACGCCTCGACTACTGCAATAGCCTTCTTTCCGGTTGCCCTAAGCATCTCGTGGATCGGCTCCAAAGAGTCCAGAACTCTGCTGCTCGCCTCATCTGTAAAGTTAGAAAGTCTCATCACATTACTCCTATCCTCCACTCTCTTCATTGGCTACCAGTTTCTGCTAGGATCCAATACAAAACCTCCTGCCTCTGCTTCAACTCTGTCTCTGCTGTCGCTCCTCTATATCTGTCTCAACTCCTTCACATCTACACACCATCTAGACAACTTCGCTCTTCTTGCGACACTCGCATCTTCAAAATTCCATCCGTTAGGTCAAAAACATTTGGTCAGCGTACTTTTTCATACCAGGGTCCTACCACCTGGAACGCACTCCCCTTCTCAGTGCGTCATGCAAACACTGCAGCTTTTCGGTCAAATCTGAAAACCCACTTGTTCTCTAAGTCGTATTGAAACTATTTCGTACTTGCTGAATGTTTCAGGCTCATGTTTGTATATAATGCATGTGTGTGTGTCTTTACGTGTAGGATGCATGTTGTATTATAGCGTGCGTGTGTGCGTTTCATGTTCAGGCTCAGACTGTGTGATGATAATGTGTGTGTGTTTTTGTGTGCGTGTGCGCCTAGAGCTCCACTATGTACTTTTTTGACTGTGTGGAGGAAGTGCGCCTTATAAATAAACATATTATTATTATTATTATTACTATTATTATTATCATCATGTTATGATGAACTGACAAAAATCCCGAATGACTGCTGCCCGGGATGCGGATAGAGAATACAGCAACTGTCTTTCACGTCTCTGTGCCCCCAACCCCTAAATGTCTTTCACGTCTCTGTGCCCCCAACCCCTAAATGTCTTTCACGTCTCTGTGCCCCCAACCCCTAAATGTCTTTCACGTCTCTGTGCCCCCAACCCCTAAATGTCTTTCACGTCTCTGTGCCCCCAACCCCTAAATGTCTTTCACGTCTCTGTGCCCCCAACCCCTAAATGTCTTTGACGTCTCTGTGCCCCCAACCCCTAAATGTCTTTCACGTCTCTATGCCCCCAACCCCTAAATGTCTTTCACGTCTCTGTGCCCCCAACCCCTAAATGTCTTTCACGTCTCTGTGCCCCCAACCCCTAAATGTCTTTCACGTCTCTGTGCCCCCAACCCCTAAATGTCTTTCACGTCTCTGTGCCCCCAACCCCTAAATGTCTTTCACGTCTCTGTGCCCCCAACCCCTAACATTTCACAACGTCATTTCCTTTCGCCTACACCGGTGACCGAGCTAAGTTTATTGTATTTTTGTTTGTGTCGTCTGTCCTGAGGGATAGTTTGATGCGCGAAACGTGGACGTCCTGTTTTGTCTTGGGAATTGAAACCCGGAACAGCAGTAACCTTGGTTGTTTTCTGTATCTTATGAGAATGTAGCTGGAAGTATCAGTGACTTTTCAAAAAGCATGCCCATTGTCTCACTGTATGCCTAGCGCTGTAAGCTTCTGCATGTTTAGAACAGTATTAGGCAACCTTTATTATTCGTTATCACATTTTGGGCAGTAATTTGAGTTGAAAAGCATTGATAGATGTTTTGGATATCTTGCTTTACTTCATGCACACAATTGCTTCAGTACAGCCTTCGGACGTTCCCCCCCTCCCCCTCCATCCCACCATCTACCACCGTCCCTCCCTCTCTGAATGATAATGGTCGGTGATTGCTCCCTGAATATATGTGACATCTACAATCCTAGCAAAGTTTTCGCCACCACAGTATTTTCCTCTCATGGTTGCTTTCTACTTACATGAACTTAAAAATCATCGTTATCAGAATATCTCAATCAAAACCTCTTGAAATATGATGACATTTTCCTCCAAAAATTAATGCCCGTTAAGCGCCTCTACGGTCATCAGCAATTTTCATGGAGCAACTCCTTTACTGCTACTTGCGTCACATTTCCAAGGATTGAGAAC
>JAWQFJ010000443.1:42500-47500 GCA_034096865.1 Theodoxus fluviatilis
AGAGAGAGAGAGAGAGAGAGAGAGAGAGGCAGAGAGAGAGAGAGAGAGGAGAGAGAGGGAGGAAGAGAGAGAGAGAGAGAGAGAGAGAGAAGAGAGGGAGAGAGAGAGAGAGAGAGAGAGAGAGAGAGAGAGAGAGAGAGAGAGAGAGAGAGAGAGAGAGAGAGGAGAGAGAGAGAGAGAGGAGAGAGAGAGAGAGAGAGAGAGAGAGAGAGAGAGAGAGAGAGAGAGAGAGAGAGAGAGAGAGAGAGAGAGAGAGCCTGCAGACCGAGTCTCATCTTGATGCTAGAGTAAGCTATGAGAGAGGCAGAGAGAGAGAGAGAGAGAGAGAGAGAGAGAGAGAGAGAGAGAGAGAGAGACAGAGAGAGAGAGAGGCAGAGAGAGAGAGAGAGAGAGAGAGAGAGAGAGAGAGAGAGAGACAGAGAGAGAGAGAGAGCAGGAGAGAGAGAGAGAGACAGAGAGAGAGAGAGAGACAGAGAGAGAGAGAGACAGAGAGAGAGAGAGACAGAGAGAGAGAGAGAGACAGAGAGAGAGAGAGAGAGGCAGAGAGAGAGAGAGAGAGAGACAGGAGAGAGAGAGAGAGAGAGAGAGAGAGAGTGAGAGAGGCAGAGAGTCGTAGCGCTGATAGGCCAGCCAGACCGTATTGCCATTGCCGAGAGGAGTTGTTTTTAATAAACTGCCCTAGACGCTGATGTAAACAGGTGCAACCAGACAGAGCTCGAGTCGCAACAAATTTGTAACACTCACGCAGACCACAGGACAACAATATTTCCTAATCGTACAGCACTACCGATGCTCTTGCACCACTAAGGCTTACCGCGATTGGCTGGCGCAATGTCACATGCTGAGAGTGTCAATGTGGAACGTGCGGAATCTCCTTGTGTACGAGTGTCTTTCGGATGGATGTCTCAAAGATGGTCCCGAAACCTCCGCTCCAACTAATTGTATCTGATGAAGAAAGCATCTAGGTTGAATTCTATGTGCGACACCACAGCACGGACTAGGTCGCATCGTGCATCAAGCAAATCGAGCCAGTTTTATTGGTGTAGGCGGTTGACGCACGCGAAGCAACCAAAATCTCTTGCCACGCTGCTTGAGGCTGGTTGCCTGCCATTGTGGCAGGCAATGCTGGAGACTGAGCTCTCACACGCTGCCACTGTGACCTTTCACCTCTCGCCACGTTCTATTTATGGAAGCGTATTAATTCTCGCGCACTTGCACTCAGACGCTGAGCATCTCTCGCCTGCGGGCCTGCCCAACCTAGCAATAACGACGGGAATCTACCATCAAAACGACAGCGAAACTTCAAGTGACGATGACGATAGCACTTCCTCATCCTATTATGATGTTGCAGCTGGTGCAGCAATACTAATAATTGCCGAACAGCGAAAAAAGAGAAAAAGAACGTGTTGGCCTCGTGCATTCACTCTTTCGGACATTATGCATGCACCCTACGTGATAACGAACTTCCGTTGAACACATTATTTTCCGCGGTAAACGTTGACGTTATACACAGGTGCTCTGTGATTGGTGGATTCACAGAGAGTGGCACGCCACTCGCCCAGAAATTAAAACAGGTTTTACGGCGAGCAACTTAGTTGCCGGTGCCTTGGAAGGTTGCTTGGAATGCCAGTTGCTCTCAACCGACGTCGCACACGAAGCAATACATGGAAAGCAATCGAGTTGCTTGAGTGGAAATACCTCGTGTGCTAAGGCCTTAACGGAGCTCAAGCTCTGAAACCCCCCCCCCCTTCTCTCTCTCTCTCTCTCTCTCTCTCTCTCTCTCTCTCTCTCTCTCTCTCTCTCTCTCTCTCTCTCTCTCTCTCTCTCTCCCCCCCTCCCTCCTTCCCTCTCTCTCTCCATCCCCCCCCTCTCTCTCTCTCTCTCTCTCTCTCTCTCTCTCTCTCTCTCTCTCTCTCTCTCTCTCTCTGGGCACTGTGGGGCACCTGCCACCGCCCTGTCTGACCCTCCTGTCATCAAGAGGTCTGTTCTATTTTCTCTGGCTGTCTTGAGAAGGGTCACCTATGGGCCTCCTCTATTCCTTTACCACTTATCTTGTCCATCTTAATTAGGGGCTAAGGACTTTGCCTGATAACCGGCTTGAGCGTGGGATTATCGCAAGCAACCGCTTCCGGTTTTGAAGGTGTTACGTGTTTGTCCATCCCTTTGAAAAGAGACCCCATCCCATCTGGATTGAGAGACCACTGCCCCCATGGTCTTGGGTTGGTCCAGGCTATCACTATCCGGCCTGGGACCAGCCAGCAGCTCCTGTGCCCATGGGTAAAAATAAAGTTGTGAAAAGCGAGTGCGATTTGTCTCATGCCTGTGCCTAAGCCTTGGTCACTCCCCCACAGTGGCACGAGCATATGAAAGGAGATTTTGAGATCTTTTTCAGAAAACTGATCCACGGTCATTTTCAAAACCAATCTTGGAAGATTTAAGTCAATCTGCACCTTTGAAAGTGCTTCAGTGGTACGTTGACAATCATAAAAATGACTAAAGATATTCTAATGTGATTGAGCTCTCTTTCCCCCCAAAAAATTTGATTCCCAAGGACGCACAGTTTAACTGCTTCAACTTTGCACAAATCATCAGATTCAAAAACGGTTCTCACTGTCTTAGAGAGCATACACATTTCTTTTAGAAACGCTTCATTACACAAAATCGATCGTGGGTAAGATGCGACTTCTTTCTTGGTGCGGCGTTATACATCCGCCCTAGGCAGGGCATTGACTGATTTCAAACCTGACCATTGCGAAAGTCACACAAAAGCTGACTATTCAGAGCTGAACCCACTGAGCAAATCTCTAGGTTAGTGGTACGAGCGCTCGCGAACTGTCGCTTGCGGCAAGTGGTAGCGTCGTTCAGAGCTGCACAGATCCTAGAGTTGCGTTCTTGAGCAAGGAGCTTCACTGGCATTGCCTCTTCCCACTCAGGGGTAAATAGGGGTAAATCTTAGATAAATCATGGGCAAAGCATGGGTAAATCATGAGTAAAGCATGGGTAAATCATGGGTAAATCATGGGTAAATCATGGGTAAATCATGGGTAAAGCATGGGTAAATCATGGGTAAAGCATGGGTAAATCATGGATAAATCAGGGGTAAATCATGGGTAAAGCACGGGTAAATCATGGGTAAAGCATGGGTAAAGCATGGGTAAATCATGGGTAAATCATGGGTAAATCATGGGTAAAGCATGGGTAAATCATGGGTAAATCATGGGTAAATCATGGGTAAATCATGGGTAAATCATGGGTAAATCATGGGTAAAGCATGGGTAAATCATAGGTAAATCATGGGTAAAGCATGGGTAAAGCATGGGTAAAGCATGGGTAAATCATGGGTAAATCATGGGTAAAGCATGGGTAAATCATGTGTAAATAGGGGTAAAGGGGATAATCAGGGGTAAATAGGGTAAATAAGGGGTAAATCGGGGTAAATCATGGGCAAAGCATGGGTAAATCATGAGTAAAGCATGGGTAAATCATGGGTAAATCATGGGTAAATCATGGGTAAATCATGGGTAAATCATAGGTAAATCATGGGTAAATCATGGGTAAAGCATGGGTAAATCATAGGTAAATCATGGGTAAAGCATAGGTAAATCATGGGTAAAGCATGGGTAAATCATGGGTAAATCATGGGTAAATCATGGGTAAATCATGGGTAAATCATGTGTAAATAGGGGTATATAGGGATAAATCATGGGTAAATCATGGGTAAAGCATGGGTAAAGCATGGGTAAATCATGGGTAAATCATGGGTAAAGCATGGGTAAATCATGGGTAAATCATGGGTAAATCATGTGTAAATAGGGGTAAAGGGGATAATCAGGGGTAAATAGGGTAAATAAGGGGTAAATCGGGGTAAATCGGGTGTAATAGGGGTAAATAGGGGTTTATAGGGGTAAATCAGGGGTAAATTATGAGTAAATCAGGGGTAAATCAGGTGCAAATAGGGGTAAATAATGAGTAAATCATGATTTACCCCTATTTACCGCTGATTTACCCATGATTTACCCATGATTTACCTATGATTTACCTATGATTTACCCATGATTTACCCATGCTTTACCCATGATTTACCCATGATTTACCCATGCTTTACCCATGCTTTACCCATGATTTACCCATGATTTACCCATGATTTACCTATGATTTATCCCTGATTTACCGCTGATTTACCCCTGATTTACCCATGATTTACCCATGATTTACCTATGATTTACCTATGATTTACCGCTGCTTTACCGCTGATTTACCCCTATTAACCCATATTTACTCCTGATTTACCCCTATTTACCGCTGATTTACCCCTATTTACCCATATTTACCCCTATTTACCCCTATTTACCCCTGATTTACCCATGATTTATCCCTATATACCCCTATTTACCCCTGATTTACCCATGATTTACCCCTGATTTACCCCTATTTACCCCTATTTACCCCTGATTTACCCCTGATTTATCCCTATATACCCCTATTTACCCCTGATTTACCCATGATTTACCCATGATTTACCCCTATATACCCCTATTTACCCCTGATTTACCCCTGATTTACCCCTATTTACCCCTGATTTACCCCTGATTTACCCCTATTTACCCCTATTTACCCCTGATTTACCCCTGATTTACCCATGATTTATCCCTATATACCCCTATTTACCCCTGATTTACCCATGTAAATCATGAGTGAATAGGGTAAATCATGGGTAAATCATGGGTAAATTGGGGTAAATCAAGGGTAAATAGGGGTAAATCAGCGGTAAATCAAGGGTAAATAGGGGTAAATAGGGGTAAATCAGCGGTAAATCAGGGTTAAACCAGGGGCAGTGATTTTTTTCGAAAAGACCCGAAAAGACCCGAAAAGACCCGAAAAGACCCGAAAAGACCCGAAAAGACCCGAAAAGACCCGAAAAGACCCCAAAAGACCCGAAAAGACTCGAAAAGATCCGAAAAGACCCGAAAAGACACCCGCAAAGACCCAAAAAGAGGGCA
>JAWQFJ010000443.1:52500-60000 GCA_034096865.1 Theodoxus fluviatilis
ACACGAAAAGACACCCGAAAAGACCCGAAAAGACACCTGAAAACACCCCAAAAGACCCACAAAGACCCGAGAAAACACTGAATCACCTGAGAAGACCCGAAAAGACCCGAGAAGACCCAAAAAGACACCTCAAAAGACACCCGAAAAGACCCAAAACGTCTTTTGGGGTCTTTTCGATAAAAATCACTGCCCTCTTTTGGGGTCTTTGCGGGTGTCTTTTCGGGTCTTTTCGGATCTTTTCGAGTCTTTTCGGGTCTTTTGGGGTCTTTTCGGGTGTCTTTTCGGGTCTTTTCGGGTCTTTTCGGTGTCTTTTCGGGTCTTTTCGGGTCTTTTCGGGTCTTTTCGGGTCTTTTCGATAAAAATCACTGCCGTAAACCAGGGATAAATCAGCGGTAAATAGGGGTAAATCAGCGGTAAAGCAGGGGTAAATAGGGGTAAATCAGGGGTAAATCAGGGGTAAATCAGGGGTAAATCAGGGGTAAATCAGGGTTAAATCAGGGATAAATCAGCGGTAAATAGGGGTAAATCAAGGGTAAATAGGGGTAAAAAGGGTAAAATGGGGTAAATAGGAGAAAATAGGGTAAATCAGTGGTAAATCAGTGGTAAATCAGGGGTAAATCAGTGGTAAATCAGGGGTAAATCAGGGGTAAATAGGGCTGAGCGCCCCGATGCGCTTGCCTACTTTTCATTGCCTCTAATGCTTCATGCGGCAGAGCGACCCAAGTCGCTTGCCTTATGCAACGCGTGGCGGGTCACTGTGAGGGCAGTGAAGGGGACACCACGGTGCGAACAGGTCGTGTATGCGGCTTTGAACCAACATCAGCTTGAAATGTTCCACGTGAACTGGTGCTGGTGCTGGTTTCTGTGTGTGCCTTATCCGTTTGCCACTATGTTTGTCGTCAGGTGCATGTGAAATGAGAAAAAAATATACAGAGGGCACAGGAATTAGGACGTAAAATGTAGATCTGTTTGAGCACCAGAAATTGGTGATTCGACGCTATAAAGAACCACTATTTCTTCCTCTCTTTTCAGTGCATTACCGTGCCATAGCTCTGAACGAGCAGGAGAAATGGGCAAGATGGGAAGTGCAGATCAACATGACGGTGAGTGTGTGGGCGTCCCTGAACTTTGACACGGCGTGGTTCTCCTCAACAAACAGACACATCAGCAGACAGACAAAGTGTCACAGCGCGATGTAACTGTAATGACGGCGTGACGCACCCCCCTGTGCTGTGGGCAGGGTTACAAACAGACCGTAACGGGCGAATAAGTGGAGACATCGAGAGTAGACTTGTTCTTGCCCCAGCCAGCTCTAGTGACCCTGTAGTCAGTGACCTTGCATAGCCTACACAGGCTGACAGGCCGTAAGGCTCCGTTCATTCGCTCAAGCATTCATTCATACATTCATTCGAAACGATCTATTCATTCATGCATTGACTCATTCATTCAGTCACTTGTTAGTTCTTTCATTCAATATTCATTCATTCGTTAATTTAAAAAATCCATTCACGCCTTCATTCATTCGTTCACTCGTTCACTCGTTCTTGAATTAATTATTAATTCACTTGTTTCTTCATTTATTTGAAAGATTCAATTCACTCCTTCATTCATTCGTATACTTCTTCTTTCATTCATTATTCATTCGTTCATTCATTCATTTATTCATTCATTCACTCATTCATTCTGTGCAGGACCCCGACAGGCTGCCAATGCCCCTAAGACGGGAGAGGATGCGGGCACAAGGAGCCTTTGAGTGGAAAGCCTTCCACCTGCCTTCCCACGCCAGGCTGGGCGTATGGAGTCTGTCTGCAGCCTTCCTTAGTCCTGGGGTAGGTACCCCGTGTGCGCACACAGACACACACAGACACACACACACGCATGCACACGCGCGCACGCGCACACACACACGCACGCACGCACACACACACACACACACCACCACACACACACACACACACCACACCACCACGCAGAAATACATACACACACACACCAGAACATCTCCCCCCCCCAACCCTCCCAACCCCAACCCACCGAAGCACACATACACACAGACATACACGCACATACACCACACACACACACACACACACACACACACACACAGACAACACACCACACGACAAACCAACACACACACACACACACACAACCCACACGCACACACAACGCGCGCGCACACACACACGACAAAGACGCACACACACACCACAAACAGCGCACACACAGCACACCACACCACACCACACACACACACACACACGCAAAAACACACACACGCAAACACACACACACACGCACACACACACACACACACACACACACACACACACACACACACGCGCGCGCTATCTCCTTCCTACCTACGGACCAACTGTCACACAAATGCTTAAGTGCTCTGAATAACTTTTCATGGGCGACGGCACTATCCATATTTTGGCTGGCAATGTGGAGGATGCTCTATCACGATGACTATTCTCATGCCCACGTGACAGAAAAACTGCTTCCTTGCTGTCCTTGACAGAAGAACACTTCCTCTCAAGGGTTAACTGTCCCTTGAAGGGTGCGTGGAAGTTACACCAGATGAGGGGGGGGGGGGGGGGGGGGGGGGGGGGGGGGCTCTTTTCTTGTCTCCAAAGGAAGTTGTGGCCCAGCTCGTTTCTCCCCCCCACCCCCCTACCCCACCCCCTCATCTACACCCTCTCCCCTCCCACGCGCAAACACAAACCTACACACCTGTTTCCACCCTGCATCTCTTCCTTTCGTCTACTCCTCCTCCTTACCCCCCCACCCCCACCCCCCCCCCCTTTACCTCATTTCTTTCTACCCTATATATCCACCTTCCGTCCTCACCAATCTCACCCCGTTCCCTGCTAAAACTGTCCATTTCATATATCCCATCCCACTCTTTCCTTTTTTAATTCCGCCCCATAGCCCCCCACCTCCGTCCCTACTCCCCACCCTACAGATTTCTTTGTTTTTCTTGCCTCCACTGTGGAAGAAACGAAGGCACTGAGGGAAAGCAATCGGAGTCCTAATCTCAACACTGTTGTGCCAGCTGTACGCTTCCCAAACACGCTTAACTGCTCCCTTGTTCCGGCAGCACCAGGAATTGAGAGTGAATGAATGAATGAATGAATGAATGAATGAATGAATGAATGAATGAATGAATGAATGAATGAATGAATGAATGAATGAATGAATGAATAGAGGTACGAACGAGATAATGAATAAAGGGAAAGTTAATGGATACAGTAAACAAACACACAACTAAACTCTGCACAGAAA
Source organism: Theodoxus fluviatilis (assembly GCA_034096865.1). Lineage (NCBI taxonomy): Eukaryota > Metazoa > Mollusca > Gastropoda > Cycloneritida > Neritidae > Theodoxus > Theodoxus fluviatilis. The sequence goes on from JAWQFJ010000443.1 coordinate 55,789, forward strand.
ATAGCTTATATGTTCCCATAACGTCATTTACATCATGTGTGTTTATTAAACTCGATAGACTGTCATAAAAAGGTATTACTTTAAAAAATCAATAAATGAATAAATACAAAGGTTCTGAAAAAGCTCATAATGAATACAGTGACTCAGACGTGAGCGGTTTTTCTCCTTGCCTGTCTCCCCCCCCCCCCACCCTCCCATCCCCACCCCCACCCTCCCATCCCCACCCCCACCCCCCACCCCCACCCCTCCCCCCATGTCCTCCCTTTGCGAGTTGGGGGTAAGAATGGACCCACCATGTCTCCCAACGCAATTCGTAAGAGGCAAATAACTTGGAACACCGTCATATGGCTTGCTCTTATTCAAACCCGCTCTGATAATTTTTCTTGAACTATGGATTTACATACTCTAAAACATCATCTTTCCATCCGGGCATTCTCCTTGAACTATGGATTTACATACTCTAAAACATATCTTTCCATCCGGGCATTCTCCTTGAACTATGGATTTACATACTCTAAAACATCATCTTTCCATCCGGGCATTCTCCTTGAACTATGGATTTACATACTCTAAAACAACATCTTTCCATCCGGGCATTCTCCCCTCCCCCCTCCCCCCTCCCCGTCCCCCTGCTCTCCTTTCCCTCTCCCCCTCCCCTCTTCCCTCCCCCCCCCCCTCCCCGATGCAAAACCTTTCCTCTCCTCCCTATGTGTGTGTGTGTGTGTGTGTGTGTGTGTGTGTGTGTGTGTGTGTGTGCGCGTGAGTGCGTGCGTGTCCGACAAATCTTATCAGACATTGACAGCATTTCTTGTTGCAGGCCAAGACCACACACTTCGCAACGTTTGAAGTGAAGCACTACGGTAGGCACCACGATTGTAGGGGGGAAAAGTAACGGGAAAAAGTATCGGGGAAAATGTAACACGGGTGGAAGTAAAAAGAAGGTAACAGGGGGAAAAATGCAAACCTCAAAGGTTTGTCCATCCCAAGTTCACACAAAAAACCTGAAAAAAATGTTCGACGAATAACCGCTTTATTGAATTACTTGAAATAATAACTCATTTACATATATAGCCTACACTGATAGCCAGAATGTAAAACAAAATTTAATGACCCGAAATTACGAAAGCATTACCCATGATAGTGTGGTACTAAAACGGACACTGCAGTATCATCAAAACTAGAATTAATTGGAAACAGTCTGAATAGATATGCAAATGTAATATCACATCAAACATGTGCACAAGTAAAAATTATGAGGTAACCATGAACCGTAGGAAAATAGGAACTCATTGAACGATTCCTGCAGAATCTTGTCACATGTTTTGTCTTGATGTATTTTTCCTATTACTATATTACCGTGGGTTATTTTTCTTCGTGTTTCATGTTTCATTCCAAGCAGCAAACAATACAACAATGAGTTTTGACTTTACAGTAAGTAGAGAAACTCAGATAACGATGTATGCTCTTGAGAGAAAGTATAGTGCGTTTGAAAGATTATCGACAAGCTTTATCTTGTACCTCGAAATATGAAGTATGACGCACTGGGATATGGCGTTGTAAACATTGATAAGATTACTGTCTCCACAATGTTGAATGAGCGAGGTTGCAAACAAGCACGCATACACATACAACATGCACGCATGCAAATAAAAGCACACACACACACACGCACACACACACACACACACACACACACGCACACACACACACGCATGCACACACACACGCACACACACACGCACGCACTTACACACATACACACACGCACGCACGCGCGCGCACACACACACACACACACACACACACACACCTACCTCTCCGCCCCCGAGGTCATCCCTGACATCACACCATGTTTTCTTTATCAACTTTCCGTGATCCAGCACTTCCGGTGTTCTCGGTGGAGGTGATGACGTCACCCCGACTCATTCTGGACTCCACTTCAAACGTGACTGTGGTCATCAAAGCCAGGTATATGCCGGCTGCTGTATTGGTATTCGTACTTCTCCTAGCCGCTAGAGGCTAACACATTTCGTATAAGGAACCAAAACCTTAGCCCTGTCGATTTTGTCCCCTAGGGGGTGAGCGGGAAAGAGGGGGCGGGGGTGGGTGGGTACGTGGGTGGGGGCAGACGTCCTTACTACTGATCCTGCCCATAGAGCGGGTTTGGACATTTACAATTGCTGGGATTTGGCACATGTTAAATGTAAAATGTTCATGTGAAATAGGATGGAAACCTTTTCAACAGACGCGCTCGCGTGCGCGTGTGTGTCGGTTTCCCTGTCCGTCAGTGCACACATCATTCTAGTCCACTAGAGACTTCGCCTTCCGGTGAAAATGTCTCTAGCACAGTTGACATCACGCGATGGAAGGATTTCGTCCGAAAAATTCAAATGAGGATCACACAAGAGGCTTGTGGGATAGCCGATCTGTTCCTTGACATACGCTGTTTCTAAGACTATTTCGCACAAAACTCACACATAACTTACTCTTGTTGAGGCAATAAACAAGCGTTTATTGATAAAATAAAATGTTTATGTTGAAATGGAAAAAAAATTGACATCTGAATGATTTATGTAAAAAATGGAGAAAAAAATAGTATCAGAACGAACTATTTTGGCGCAATGCTGTAATGCGAAGGGTCAAGTCTATTACGCATTCATTGCGAACTGTGCCAGTCACTACTGACTCGGGTTCACAGAATGTTCATATGTCTTCCTGCTTGCCTGCCTGTGTGACTACATGCCTGCCTACCTTTGCGTGTGTGCGTGTGTGCGTCTCTTTCTCTCTGTTTCTTTATCTCTCCCTCCCTCCCCCCCCCTCTCTCTCTCGCTCTCTCTCTCGCTCTCTCTCTTCTCGCTCTCTCTCTCTCTCTCTCTCTCTCTCTCTCTCTCTCTCTCTCTCTCTCTCTCTCTCTCTCTCTCTCTCTCTGCCCCCGACTATCTGACGGCGTGTTTGAAATCAAATGAACGCACTTGTGCATATATCAACTAATCTTCCACCTCCAATGTTGATAAGACGAAGTTTTTAGACGAGGTGAGTATCTGGTAGAAGGGGAAAGGTGGTATTTGATTCACTAGAAACTAGAGGTCGTCAACAGATACGAATGTGTTTACCACGAAAGACCCGAAATTTCATTTGTAGAAGAAGCTGCCATAAGAGTTAACCAAAACCGGTACAGATTATAAAAACAATGTGGTCGCTCCACGATATAATACCCAAAGAATGTTGTAGACTGTTCGCCCCACACGTATAGCCCTCCTTACTATATGGTGCCGAAATATACGGCATGCAAAGACAGGAGGTAATTGAAAGAAAACACGTCATTGCAACGAAAACATTCTTGGGTTTAGACATTAGAACACCAAAGCGTTTTGTGTATGGTGAACTTAGCAGGCATCCTATGATGATAAATATCACCATTTAGGTTGTAAAGTACTGGTCAAGACTGTAGCAAATGACCCCAACTCGGCTACCTAGACAGGCGTATACAATGTTACTTAACGCGCATATTTCAGACAATAAAAACTGGCCCATTTTATCTTTAAAAAAAACAACAGATTTTTCCCGTCCCAGGGAGAGAACCGCGGCACTGCGCCTTGCACATCGTCCAACTCGCCTATCTCCGCCTGTCTAAAAAATACAAGGTTTCAACAAGCGAGTAGATGCTGAGAGGCTGACCGTGTACTCATGCAAAAGGGGAGAGCACTGGGGAATGGGCTGCCAGGAACTGGTATATATTGTAAACACTTTGGAAGGGAAGGGAAGTTCCTGTAAATACTTTTTGTTTTTGCTTTGGCACGTCGTAGGCGTTGTTATACTGGCTGCAACCCTGTGTCGTAAATCTGTTCATGCGTGTAATTCTGTCTGTGCGTGAACGAAACTTGGTGAACAAATACGATGCACCTACCCCTCTGAATGACTGCATTAGCTTTGGTTCAACGTCTACGACGTGCCAAAGCAAAAACAAAAAGTATTTACAGGAACTTCCCTGACCCATTACAGTGAAGGATACTTTTAGCTAATTTGGTTATTCGTATATTTGGATGGACGGAGGAGTGGGAAATAAGAAAGGCTTCACAAGCCAACTTAGGCAGATATTACAGAACTGCCACTTGTCCGTCTCGGGACCCAGGCAACCATAGTAGTGAAAAATTCACATGCTATTATACTAGTAAAATATATTTGGTTTCGAACAATACTTTCCTTACTTTA
>JAWQFJ010000443.1:67500-72500 GCA_034096865.1 Theodoxus fluviatilis
TCCGATTACACTGTCCCTCCTTTACAATCCTGGCAAGAAGCGCAACATCATCATGGCGGTAAGTCTACACGTATCCATGTTCTCCAGCAATCTCTGTTTCCATCCACTGGGCTGGCAGAGAACGAGGGGGCATGGGTGGGGGATGGAGATACATCAGAGAACGAGGGGGCATGGGTGGGGGATGGAGATACGTCAGAGAACGAGGGAGCATGGGTGAGGGATGGAGAAACATCAGAGAACGAGGGAGCATGGGTGAGGGATGGAGATACATCAGAGAACGAGGGGGCATGGGTGGGGGATGGATATACATCAGAGAACGAGGGGGCATGGGTGGGGATGGAGATACGTCAGAGAACGAGAGGGCATGGGTGAGGGATGGAGATACATCAGAGAACGAGGGAGCATGGGTGGGGGATGCAGATACATCAGAGAACGAGGGGGCATGGGTGGGGGATGGAGATACATCAGAGAACGAGGGGGCATGGGTGGGGGATGGAGATACATCAGAGAACGAGGGGGCATGGGTGGGGGATGGAGATACATCAGAGAACGAGGGGGCATGGGTGGGGGATGGAGATACATCAGAGAACGAGGGAGCATGGGTGGGGGATGGAGATACGTCAGAGAACGAGGGGGCATGGGTGGGGGATGGAGATACATCAGAGAACGAGGGGGCATGGGTGGGGGATGGAGATACATCAGAGAACGAGGGGGCATGGGTGGGGGATGGAGATACATCAGAGAACGAGGGGGCATGGGTGGGGGATGGAGATACTTCAGAGAACGAGGGGGCATGGGTGGGGGATGGAGATACGTTAGAGAATGAAGGGGCATGGGTGGGGGATGGAGATACGTTAGAGAATGAAGGGGCATGGGTGTCGGATGGAGATACATCAGAGAACGAAGGGAGCATGGGTGGGGGATGGAGATACATCGTGCCAACAATGTTAGACCTGCAATCGAATCGTGACGACGCACCGGTCACGTGCTGACTGTCATGGTGGCAAGCACACCAGCCGCCGCATGTTGTATAAGGCGAGCGCCTCGGTGTGCTGTGCTACACTAAGCATTAGAAGTAATCGGAAGTAGGTCAGGGCGCCGTGCTACAAAGCATTAAAAGTAATAGGAAGTAGGCCATAGCGCTGTGCTACACTAAGCATTAGAAGTAATGGGAAGTAGGTCATAGCGCCGTGCTACACTAAGCATTAAAAGTAATGGGAAGTAGGTCATAGCGACGTGCTACTCTCAGCATTAGAAGTAATGGGAAGTAGGTCATAACGCTGTGCTACACCAAAGAATTTAGACAACAAGAAGCGTCACTCCACGATTTTACGCAGGACGAGATTTAGCCGGCGGTTTGCGTGAGTTGCGTCCCTTGTTTTTGGTTGGATGGCAGGCGAAATCAATGCTTGAAGCGATTATGCTCTAGCTACCGATTTTATGAGCCAGTGAGTCTCTCAAATTGACAATAAATTGATGACTACTCTAGTGTTTAAACTGCCAAGACTGAACCGACAGGCGCCGTGCTACACTAAGCATCAGACGTAATGGGAAGTAGGTCAGGGCGCCTCGGTGCGCCGTGCTACACTAAGCATTAGAAGTAATGGGAAGTACGTCAGGGCGCCCCTGGGCGTTGTGCTACACCAAGCATTAGAAGTAATGGGAAGTAGGTCAGGGCGCCCCTGGGCGTTGTGCTACACCAAGCATCAGAAGTAATGGGAAGTAGGTCAGGGCGCCTCGGTGCGCTGTGCTACACTAAGCATTAGAAGTAATGGGAAGTACGTCAGGGCGCCTCGGTGCGCTGTGCTACACTAAGCATTAGAAGTAATGGGAAGTAGGTCAGGGCGCCTCGGTGCGCCGTGCTACACTAAGCATTAGAAGTAATGGGAAGTACGTCAGGGCGCCCCTGGGCGTTGTGCTACACTAAGCATTAGAAGTAATGGGAAGTACGTCAGGGCGCCTCAGTGCGCTGTGCTACACTAAGCATTAGAAGTAATGGGAAGTAGGTCAGGGCGCCCCTGGGCGTTGTGCTACACTAAGCATTAGAAGTAATGGGAAGTACGTCAGGGCGCCCCTGGGCGTTGTGCTACACTAAGCATTAGAAGTAATGGGAAGTAGGTCAGGGCGCCCCTGGGCGTTGTGCTACACTAAGCATTAGAAGTAATGGGAAGTACGTCAGGGCGCCTCGGTGCGTTGTGCTACACTAAGCATTAGAAGTAATGGGAAGTAGGTCAGGGCGCCCCTGGGCGTTGTGCTACACTAAGCATTAGAAGTAATGGGAAGTAGGTCAGGGCGCCCCTGGGCGTTGTGCTACACTAAGCATTAGAAGTAATGGGAAGTAGGTCAGGGCGCCCCTGGGCGTTGTGCTACACTAAGCATTAGAAGTAATGGGAAGTAGGTCAGGGCGCCCCTGGGCGTTGTGCTACACTAAGCATTAGAAGTAATGGGAAGTAGGTCAGGGCGCCCCTGGGCGTTGTGCTACACTAAGCATTAGAAGTAATGGGAAGTAGGTCATAGCGCCGTGCTACACTAAGCATTAGAAGTAATGGGAAGTAGGTCAGGGCGCCCCTGGAAGTTGTGCTACACTAAGCATTAGAAGTAATGAGAAGTACGTCAGGGCGTCCCTGGGCGTTGTGCTACACTAAGCATTAGAAGTAATGGGAAGTAGGTCAGGGCGCCCCCTGGGCGTTGTGCTACACTAAGCATTAGAAGTAATGGGAAGTACGTCAGGGCGCCCTGGGCGTTGTGCTACACTAAGCATTAGAAGTAATGGGAAGTAGGTCAGGGCGCCGCTGAGCGTTGTGCTACACTAAGCATTAGAAGTAATGGGAAGTAGGTCAGGGCGCCCCTGGGCGTTGTGCTACACTAAGCATTAGAAGTAATGGGAAGTAGGTCAGGGCGCCCCTGGGTGTTGTGCTACACTAAGCATTAGAAGTAATGGGAAGTAGGTCAGGGCGCCCCTGGGCGTTGTGCTACACTAAGCATTAGAAGTAATGGGAAGTAGGTCAGGGCGCCCCTGGGCGTTGTGCTACACTAAGCATTAGAAGTAATGGGAAGTAGGTCATAGCGCCGTGCTACACTAAGCATTAGAAGTAATGGGAAGTAGGTCAGGGCGCCCCTGGGCGTTGTGCTACACTAAGCATTAGAAGTAATGGGAAGTAGGTCAGGGCGCCCCTGGGCGTTGTGCTACACTAAGCATTAGAAGTAATGGGAAGTAGGTCAGGGCGCCCCTGGGCGTTGTGCTACACTAAGCATTAGAAGTAATGGGAAGTAGGTCAGGGCGCCCCTGGGCGTTGTGCTACACTAAGCATTAGAAGTAATGGGAAGTAGGTCAGGGCGCCCCTGGGCGTTGTGCTACACTAAGCATTAGAAGTAATGGGAAGTAGGTCAGGGCGCCCCTGGGCGTTGTGCTACACTAAGCATTAGAAGTAATGGGAAGTAGGTCAGGGCGCCCCTGGGCGTTGTGCTACACTAAGCATTAGAAGTAATGGGAAGTAGGTCAGGGCGCCCCTGGGCGTTGTGCTACACTAAGCATTAGAAGTAATGGGAAGTAGGTCAGGGCGCCCCTGGAAGTTGTGCTACACTAAGCATTAGAAGTAATGAGAAGTACGTCAGGGCGTCCCTGGGCGTTGTGCTACACTAAGCATTAGAAGTAATGGGAAGTAGGTCAGGGCGCCCCTGGGCGTTGTGCTACACTAAGCATTAGAAGTAATGGGAAGTACGTCAGGGCGCCCCTGGGCGTTGTGCTACACTAAGCATTAGAAGTAATGGGAAGTAGGTCAGGGCGCCGCTGAGCGTTGTGCTACACTAAGCATTAGAAGTAATGGGAAGTAGGTCAGGGCGCCCCTGGGCGTTGTGCTACACTAAGCATTAGAAGTAATGGGAAGTAGGTCAGGGCGCCCCTGGGTGTTGTGCTACACTAAGCATTAGAAGTAATGGGAAGTAGGTCAGGGCGCCCCTGGGCGTTGTGCTACACTAAGCATTAGAAGTAATGGGAAGTAGGTCAGGGCGCCCCTGGGCGTTGTGCTACACTAAGCATAGGGTGCTCGCCTTATACATAGCACGACAGTCATTTCTTTGGGGCTGATCCTACTCATTTGTTACCTGTCCTTTCAAACTGAGTTAGTAAGATATAACAAGCTAACAACTATCAATAGTGACTGATACCAAAAGACACCAAAGTGGGGCACTCAACGAGAGATTGAGGGCTCGGTTTCCCCCTGAGGTACGAAACCTTTTCTGTTTTTTCTCATTTAGGACTCCAGGCTCTGCATCAGGAGCAGATGGTCTTTCCTTTCAAATATCACACGCACCCCACCCCCTCCCCCCAGCAAATAGTTACTACCATTAGCATCTAGAAAACATAAAATGCTTTTAACTACAGGCAATTTTTATCTTATGCTTCTAGCTGGAAAGGTGTTGCTTAGACGTTCTTTTAATCATAGGTCAAGACTGTTTACCCTACTTATTGTTTATTTTCAACTTAATAAGAAACAACCAATGTTACTGTTCCAGGCTTTGTTCTAACAATATACACAACAAAATAAGGTCAACGTTTCGAGTGCAGACTCGATCTTCTTTTAGACGGCAGCACAAATAAAAAGACAACACTTAACCCAGTGACTGGTGTGGGCGGGAGGAAATGAAGTTTTAAACTGAGCAAACGATTTTTAAAAATGGAGAATTTGAGACCCGCAGAATTTCTTAGCTTCGAGCTTAGATCTAGCCTGTACTAATCTCGTGCGCTGCTAATTAATTGTTTGGGTTTCCAAGCAGACACATTACTTTCGATGAGCACGCTGCGAGTCCTCATACTTTAGAAACTTTCGTGGAGAACAAGTGAACGAATGAATAAATGAATGATTGAACGAACAAATGAATGAACGAACGAACGAGCGAATGAATGAATAAATAAATGAATGAATGAATGAACGACAGAATGAACGAGGTTTTACGGCCTCTTAGCTTTTGAAGGCTATATAAGACCATTGATCACAACA
>JAWQFJ010000443.1:80000-90000 GCA_034096865.1 Theodoxus fluviatilis
TGAATGAGTATATTTGGTGAACTACACCTACCTCTGTGTGACTGCGTTAGCAAAGGTTCAAGTCCGTGATGTGAATGAGTATATTTGGTGAACTACACCTACCTCTGTGTGACTGCGTTAGCAAAGGTTCAAGTCCGTGATGTGAATGAGTATATTTGGTGAACTACACCTACCTCTGTGTGACTGCGTTAGCAAAGGTTCAAGTCCGTGCTGTGAATGAGTATATTTGGTGAACTACACCTACCTCTGTGTGACTGCGTTAGCAAAGGTTCAAGTCCGTGCTGTGAATGAGTATATTTGGTGAACTACACCTACCTCTGTGTGACTGCGTTAGCAAAGGTTCAAGTCCGTGCTGTGAATGAGTATATTTGGTGAACTACACCTACCTCTGTGTGACTGCGTTAGCAAAGGTTCAAGTCCGTGCTGTGAATGAGTATATTTGGTGAACTACACCTACCTCTGTGTGACTGCGTTAGCAAAGGTTCAAGTCCGTGATGTGAATGAGTATATTTGGTGAACTACACCTACCTCTGTGTGACTGCGTTAGCAAAGGTTCAAGTCCGTGCTGTGAATGAGTATATTTGGTGAACTACACCTACCTCTGTGTGACTGCGTTAGCAAAGGTTCACGTCCGTGATGTGAATGAGTATATTTGGTGAACTACACCTACCTCTGTGTGACTGCGTTAGCAAAGGTTCACGTCCGTGATGTGAATGAGTATATTTGGTGAACTACACCTACCTCTGTGTGACTGCGTTAGCAAAGGTTCACGTCCGTGATGTGAATGAGTATATTTGGTGAACTACACCTACCTCTGTGTGACTGCGTTAGCAAAGGTTCACGTCCGTGATGTGAATGAGTATATTTGGTGAACTACACCTACCTCTGTGTGACTGCGTTAGCAAAGGTTCACGTCCGTGATGTGAATGAGTATATTTGGTGAACTACACCTACCTCTGTGTGACTGCGTTAGCAAAGGTTCAAGTCCGTGATGTGAATGAGTATATTTGGTGAACTACACCTACCTCTGTGTGACTGCGTTAGCAAAGGTTCAAGTCCGTGCTGTGAATGAGTATATTTGGTGAACTACACCTACCTCTGTGTGACTGCGTTAGCAAAGGTTCAAGTCCGTGCTGTGAATGAGTATATTTGGTGAACTACACCTACCTCTGTGTGACTGCGTTAGCAAAGGTTCAAGTCCGTGCTGTGAATGAGTATATTTGGTGAACTACACCTACCTCTGTGTGACTGCGTTAGCAAAGGTTCAAGTCCGTGCTGTGAATGAGTATATTTGGTGAACTACACCTACCTCTGTGTGACTGCGTTAGCAAAGGTTCAAGTCCGTGCTGTGAATGAGTATATTTGGTGAACTACACCTACCTCTGTGTGACTGCGTTAGCAAAGGTTCAAGTCCGTGCTGTGAATGAGTATATTTGGTGAACTACACCTACCTCTGTGTGACTGCGTTAGCAAAGGTTCAAGTCCGTGCTGTGAATGAGTATATTTGGTGAACTACACCTACCTCTGTGTGACTGCGTTAGCAAAGGTTCAAGTCCGTGCTGTGAATGAGTATATTTGGTGAACTACACCTACCTCTGTGTGACTGCGTTAGCAAAGGTTCAAGTCCGTGCTGTGAATGAGTATATTTGGTGAACTACACCTACCTCTGTGTGACTGCGTTAGCAAAGGTTCAAGTCCGTGCTGTGAATGAGTATATTTGGTGAACTACACCTACCTCTGTGTGACTGCGTTAGCAAAGGTTCAAGTCCGTGATGTGAATGAGTATATTTGGTGAACTACACCTACCTCTGTGTGACTGCGTTAGCAAAGGTTCAAGTCCGTGCTGTGAATGAGTATATTTGGTGAACTACACCTACCTCTGTGTGACTGCGTTAGCAAAGGTTCAAGTCCGTGATGTGAATGAGTATATTTGGTGAACTACACCTACCTCTGTGTGACTGCGTTAGCAAAGGTTCAAGTCCGTGCTGTGAATGAGTATATTTGGTGAACTACACCTACCTCTGTGTGACTGCGTTAGCAAAGGTTCACGTCCGTGATGTGCCAAAGCAAAAGATAAGTATTTACAGGAACTTCACTTCTAAAATGTGCCGAATAAACGAAATCAAGCCCGTTTCATACAGAAATGTAAAAGCACACCAGCCAGCACTAGCGACATCATTGACTTCAATGGTCGACTGACAATGACGACAAAGATGGCATTAACAAGCACGTGTACACAGATAGAAAAGAATGGGAAAATTATATCACTCTGGAGCACATGTACATGTATTTTCTGAAAAAAACTATTCTTGGTTCACAGACTTACAATGTAAGGAAACAGTGCACTGGTAGCTTCCTTGTCTTCATCAGAGCATCTTTTATGATTGGCTACAAAACGTGACATTGACACAATATGGTGAAGTTCAATCAGAAAATAAGTGTTCATAGATAGGTAGGTAGATATACTTCATTCATTCATCATAGTAGGCGATTCTTAGTACGCTTTCAGCAGCACTAAATACATATATAAATACATACATTACAGGTGCATACTATAACAAAACAACGAAATTCCATCAAAAGGACACTACCTCATGCACTCAGCATGCAGGTGGTGGAGGCCATGAACAATCCTCTTGCAGAGAAGTCCGTGCCAGTTCGAGGCATTCTATGCAGGTGGTGGAGGCCATGAACAACCCTCTTGCAGAGAAGTCCGTGCCAGTTTGGGACATTTTATGGAGTGCAGATTCTGCCAAACAATACTGGCCATTGCAATAATCATTTTTACAAACGTCAGCACTTCTCCCATATTGGTTATGAACATTTTTATTGACATACGCGGGGTTTAGGCTCTGTATGTTAAACTGTATGGCATATCAGGACCCATTGCAAAGCACTTGTTATTCAAAAATACACTGAAATTTTTTTAAAATATGTTCGCTTTCAATACACAATTTCGAAGAAACAACAAACATCGCTGGCCAACATGAAGCTATGGTTCAATGATACAGGTAAGTGGCATTTAAATATCAAAACAAAGTTACAATACACAACAAATCTTAGGTAAGGTTGAACATGCCTATGCAACGCTACTTAATCGTCCAACATTTTTCTTTTCTTTTCAAGTTTTCATTCAAGTTGTCCGTTGTCCAACTTTGCCACAACTGACACAAGGACAAACATTCCAGCAGTTGGCTCGTAGGCCCATGCATTCAAAGCAGTCACTACTCCAAAGCAAGGGTCAAGATCATCATCATCATCATCATCATCATCATCATCATCATCATCATCATCATCATCATCATCACCATCATCATCATCATCATCATCATCATCATCATCATCATCATCATCATCACCATCACCATCACCATCACCATCACCATCACCATCACCATCATCATCATCATCATCACCATCACCATCACCATCATCATCACCATCACCATCACCATCATCATCATCATCATCACCATCACCACCATCACCATCATCATCATCATCATCACCATCACCACCATCATCATCATCATCATCATCATCATCATCACCATCATCATCATCATCATCATCGTCTAACAGTTTAACGTACAGAGCCGAAACCCGGCGTGGGTCAGACAGGAAAAATGTAGGACCACAGGCGGGGACTGAACCTACGACCTTTCGGTTAGCGCCTGAAATGCTCTACCAGCTGAGCTACCATTGTCCGTAGCTGAGTGTCATCATACTATCATTATCTGCACAGCAGACAGCTTTGCCAATTTCCTATTTGATCACATTCTCTTGTCATGACAACAACATCAGAGATATGTACGGAAAAATGTGTTATCCACAAACAATGCATTTAACAACAGATTGGGTCAAAACAAATAACTGCCACAAAACAAAAGGTGGGTGTGGCATATATCTCTCCCATATTCCCCAAGTACATGTATCTACGTGCAATACACTGCAGTATGTTACAAGTACAGTATTTCAGGTCACAAATACAGAACAAGCATTGAAACTCATATATGACATGTGCATGAAAAGCATGACAACAGAGTAACACTGAGGACACCAGACATGAAATATCAACAGGGAAATCGGCAGCAAATCATACCATAAAAGGATTACATTTTAATACGAAAACAGTGTGTTGCATGTTTCATGTCAATTCAGTAGTAATACGAATAGTAAGTGTGTTGCATGTTTCATGTCAATTCAGTAGTACTACTAATAGTAATTGTGTTGTTGCATGTTTCATGTCAATTCAGTAGTAATACGAATAGTAAGTGTGTTGCATGTTTCATGTCAATTCAGTAGTAATACGAATAGTAATTGTGTTGTTGCATGTTTCATGTCAATTCAGTAGTACTACTAATAGTAATTGTGTTGTTGCATGTTTCATGTCAATTCAGTAGTAATACGAATAGTAAGTGTGTTGCATGTTTCATGTCAATTCAGTAGTAATACGAATAGTAAGTGTGTTGCATGCTTAGTAGGTTCAAAGATACATTCCAAAACAATTCACGCAGAGGCATCAAAGCATATCTCGAGCAAAGCATAATACATGAAATATTTGTAATACACATTGAATTCTGACAGAGCAACATTGTAACATCAACATACATGGATGGAGGGCCTAGGTGAGCATGTCTGAAATACAATGCAATCACAGCAGAGTCAGTGTAACATTCACAAGTGTAGAGACATCGAGGTACACAGCATTGTGACCTACATATTATGGTGATCACATACCACACATAAACATGTCACCACTTGTCTTAACAAACACAATTATGATAGTACGTCGGGCAAAGACAATGTCTGTGTAGGTGGAGGTGTGTGTGTGTTGTGTGTATGCATGTGTATGCGTTTGTATGTCTCTGTGTGTGTCTGTGTGTGTATGTCTGTGTGTGTATGTCTGTGTGAGTATGTCTGTGTGTGTATGTGTGTATGTCTGCGTATGTCTGTGTGTGTATGTCTGTGTATGTCTGTGTGTGTATGTCTGTCCGTCTGTCTGTCCGTCTGCCTGTCCGTCTGCCTGTCCGTCTGTCTGTCCGCCTGCCTGTCCGTCTGCCTGTCCGTCTGCCTGTCCGTCTGCCTGCCTGCACGTCCCCCCCACTCTTACTCTTTCTCTTTCACTCACTCTCCAACACAACATCCCCGCACGCCCCCCGCCCCCCACTCCACTATGCTGGCATGAAACCTACTGACTGTGCATCAAGGGCTTCCATTTCCCCAAAATAAAAACTGCAATGTACGGTTTGAACCTGCTCATGAATGATTTTGCCCGGGATAATCAGAAATATCTCATTTATGCTTCTGCAAACTCATAATTAGATTCCATCGTATCCTTAGATTTAAGCACAGGTTACTTCTAATAATTAGATCTAATATCTTCACGCGAGAATTCAGGTAGAAAAAACCAAACACTGGAAACTATTTTTACACACACGACAGCACGTACTTGTACATACCCAGTCTGCTGACTTGTGATTGGCATTGGGCTACTCGGTCTCCTCCTCAGCGCTGTCCTGTGGAGACGAGGTGGGGCCACCAGTCTCCTCGTTAGCCTGGGGAGGCGGGGGAGGACCTGCAGTATGGGGAGGCGGGGGAGGATCTGCAGCCTGGGGAGGCGGGGGAGGACCTGCAGTCTGGGGAGGCGGGGGAGGACCTGCAGTCTGGGGAGGCGGGGGAGGACCTGCAGTGTGGGGAGGCGGGGGAGGACCTGCAGTGTGGGGAGGCGGGGGAGGACCTGCAGTGTGGGGAGGCGGGGGAGGACCTGCAGTCTGGGGAGGCGGGGGAGGACCTGCAGTCTGGGGAGGCGGGGGAGCATGGATCTCGTAGAAGAACCCAGACTCTGGATGCAGCTGGGCAGGAGAAAGGACGAGGGGAGGCGACTCTGCAGGGATGAGCTGGGACTGGACGTCCAAACAGTACTGATAGGACTGTAGCAGCAGCTGTTGTTGAAGCAGGTGGTTGTGGCCCCCGTCCGAACTTCTTTCTACCGTCATCCCGCTCACGTAGAGCAAGCCCGTGTCTAGACTCTGCTCTTGGTGATGGAGGTGGGCGATGTCGAGAACACTGTTGCTCTCCTGGCGAGCACGAAACACTCTTTGTCGGGTTGCACCACGGAGGCTGGGTTGTCGCTGTTCTTGAGCTGACTGGTTTTCAGGTGTCCGGGCTCGCTGTGGGCAGGGCCAGTGGCGCGGACATTCTGGGCCAGAGTTTGGTTGAGAGCCTCTTTCGGGGGTTCCTGTGCTGTAGCCCCCGAAAAATGGTTGGAGACCACTCAGGAGTTCGTTGCCTGCCTGCCTGATTGTTGGCCGAGGACCTGTCCCACTCCAAGCGAAAGTGAAATGCAGACGACCACTAGGGTTATCATAGTCGGTGTTCACCAAACTAGAGGATGCTAGATCGCTGGACGTGATCGATGTCCGATGCTGGTCATCAGCGAATATTGCCCTCCCCACCCTTCTGCGTCGGTAACAAACCACGAGAAAGCGGCATATCGCCAACACAATGGTCCATGGAATCATAGTGCAGATCTTTTTAACTGAAGACTAAGCAGAAAATACTCGGAGCTCTTCGAATCTGTTGCGATTGGTAACTGGTTGAAACTCCTTGCAGGGGATGGTGTTGCTTAACAGGAGAGACAATGTATATGATAATAAACACGTTTAATCACGACGTCTGTTTTTAAGGTTCGGAAAAGTAGCACCTCGAAAGAAACTATGCCCTCCACAGCATTTCATGTTTCTTTGTTTGTCCATGTGACGTACTTGTTCTTTAATCAAATTAACTCGTTTAAATGTCTAGGGGAAGAACTAGAGCACGCACCTTCACTCCTCCATTCAAACGCTAGATGGTAATTGTCTAAATGAAGCAATGGCAAAAACAGTATCAATTCAAAGGAAGTAGTTTAATTTTCATAAATGCATTTACCTGTGAACGGTGAATGGGCGCCCAGCGCCACAAAAATGCATAGAATGCAAGTAGAAGCAATCAATTCATTTCCACAAATTGAAGCGAGACAAGTAAAACAAACAATGAAAAGAAAGATGTCTGCCCGAGCCGGGGTAATTAACTAAATGTACTTATCTGACCCTTTCGATGAAAACGTGCAGTTGGAGAAGCACGGACCTATACCCCACGCTCACCGCGTCAGCACAGGGGTTGGAATTGGGGGAAGGGGGTCTGAGTGCACCGACATTGCAGCCGGTGACCCTGGAGGGAAATCACCACAGTCGATGAAAACAGTTGAACTGGGCATTCTTTCGTTCTCTCTCTCTCTCTGGCATTTCTTCTTCTTCTGCGTCGTGTCGAAGGAACTGGCTCCTACGTCTTCTTCTTCTTCTTCCTCGGACAGGAGTCGGTCTGCTTTCCAACAAGACAGGCCACCACACTTTAGCAAAGCAGGCAAGCAGGCTGGCAGGCAAGCTGGCTGTTCAACATTCCACCACCCCCTGGCAGAGGGGTTCGCTTCCAGCCGGCTCCGGGCAGGCTGAGGTTTCTCACTACTATCATCACTCCTCTTACATGGCCACTGCCAAGGGAAGAAAACACCTACACCAAGCAGGGCGCCGATGTCACTGCTCTTGCTGAAAATAAATGTTATGACGCCACGAGCATCCGGCGACACTCGTTTAAATAACTTCACTGACGTCACCAAGTTCAGCCAGTCCAATCACCACTGTCCATCCCACTCCACTCTGACTGGTCAATTCACAAGTTGAAAGTCACAGGTTGGTCAGCGTTAAAACGCCAGTGGAGTCCACTACACTGGTAACACTTTCAAGTCATTCACCTACACAGGGGTCAATTCTGTACTGACACCGGCTCAGGGCAATGAAAAAAACCGCTAAAGCTACGGCTCAGCAGACGCATGGTAAACATTTCTAGTAATACTAATAAACAAAAAGCATGGGAAATCATTGTCTCGCCACACTTCCCTTCCACAACGAGAAAAATGTTATGGAAATGACATTTTTCACACTTCATAATTCAATCAAAAAACAGCCCAAACTCTCCCTAACAACAGGCAGGAACACCTCAAAACTCCTTCTCACTGGTTTCACATCCTAAGTCCAAGCACATCACACCACACAACCACCTCACCTGACCATCACACTGGCCCACAAAACTCTCACACTCCACCCATCACATTCTCTGCACAGCACAATCCAATAAACAGCCAAACACATCAAATCTTTCTCATTCCCACACCCAGTCATTCCTCTCTCTAAATTTAACCTTTTTTCCTCTTCCTCCAGTCAAACCATTTTCTCTCCCTGTGGCTCGCCTCTCCGAGACTCACACCACCACACGCAACCTCTCCCATCTCCATTCCTTCCTCTCCCACATCCTCCAACTCCACACCAGTCTTCCCACAAGACTCAATTCCTTCCTCTCCCACATCCTCCAACTCCACACCAGTCTTCCCACAAGACTCAATTCCTTCCTCTCCCACATCCTCCAACTCCACACCAGTCTTCCCACAAGACTCAATTCCTTCCTCTCCCACATCCTCCAACTCCACACCAGTCTTCCCACAAGACTCAATTCCTTCCTCTCCCACATCCTCCAACTCCTCTCTCTCCTTCCGGGTGGAACACATCAACACCCCACTCTCAGTCTCACTCTCAACTTCCATCTCTTCCTCTCTCACACACTTGTCCTCTCCCTCCACCTTCACCATTGACACTTCTCTGTCTCCATCCCTGACTCTGTCTCTGTCCCTGACTACGTCTCTGTCCCTGACTACGTCTCTGTCCCTGACTACGTCTCTGTCCCTGACTACGTCTCTGTCCCTGACTACGTCTCTGTCCTTGACCCCGTCTCCGACTCTGACCCTGTCTCCGACTCTGACCCTGTCCTCGACTCTGACCCTGTCCTCGACTCTGACCCTGTCTCCGACTCTGACCCTGTCCTCGACTATGACTCTGTCAATTCCCACTCTCTCCAACGAACGACAAGCAACCATCTCACACTGACTCTCCTCAGCAACAACCTCCTCACACCGACTCTCCTCAGCAACAACAACCTCCTCAGCAACAACAACCTCCTCAGCAACAACAACCTCCTCACAAGCAACAACCTCCTCAGCAACAACCTCTTCACACCGACTCTCCTCAGCAACAACAACCTCACACCGACTCTCCTCAGCAACAACAACCTCCTCAACAACAGCAACCTCAACAACAACAACTTCCTCACACCGACTCTCCTCCTCATACTTCTCAGCAGCCTCCCTGGCTCTCTCTCTCTCTGCCTCCTGCTCCAACTTTTTGTCTTCATATGCCTTTATCCTCTCTCTGAATGCCTTGCTCTTCTCCCTCCACTCCCTGTCTTTTCTCTCCCTCTCTCCTTGCTCAGCCCAAAATCTCTCCCATGTCTCCCTTATCACTATTCTTCTGAACTTGAACAGGATATCTCGCAATTCACCCATTGTAAGGATTTGCTAGCTTCACACACTACTGAACTCAGCAAAACTTCAAACAGCAGTAAGCCAACACAAGGTCACACAGTGCAGCAAGGCATGAGAGCAACAAGGTGAATCAAAAACAGAAATGGCAGGTCAGGTCATATCACTCTCGCTCAAGGTACAGACACTCCAGACTTAACTGTAAAACATGAATTCAGATTTACTTTACTTATTGCATTTCGTTCAAATTATCCCGAGACGAAGACCCCAAATGTGACGTACTTGTTCTTTAATCAAATTAACTCGTTTAAATGTCTAGGGGAAGAACTAGAGCACGCACCTTCACTCCTCCATTCAAACGCTAGATGGTAATTGTCTAAATGAAGCAATGGCAAAAACAGTATCAATTCAAAGGAAGTAGTTTAATTTTCATAAATGCATTTACCTGTGAACGGTGAATGGGCGCCCAGCGCCACAAAAATGCATAGAATGCAAGTAGAAGCAATCAATTCATTTCCACAAATTGAAGCGAGACAAGTAAAACAAACAATGAAAAGAAAGATGTCTGCCCGAGCCGGGGTAATTAACTAA
>JAWQFJ010000443.1:95000-100000 GCA_034096865.1 Theodoxus fluviatilis
TGTATACCCCGCTGTTATACTGTGGGAGGTGTAGTCCTGTAGTGAATACCCCGCTGTTATACTGTGGGAGGTGTAGTCCTGTAGTGAATACCGCGCTGTTATACTGTGGGAGGTGTAGTCCTGTAGTGAATACCCCGCTGTTATACTGTGGGAGGTGTAGTCCTGTAGTGAATACCGCGCTGTTATACTGTGGGAGGTGTAGTCCTGTGGTGTATACCCCGCTGTTATACTGTGGGAGGTGTAGTCGTGTAGTGTATACCCCGCTGTTATACTGTGGGAGGTGTAGTCCTGTGGTGTATACCCCGCTGTTATACTGTGGGAGTTGTAGTCCTGTAGTGAATACCCCGCTGTTATACTGTGGGAGGTGTAGTCCTGTGGTGTATACCCCGCTGTTATACTGTGGGAGGTGTAGTCCTGTAGTGAATACCGCCCTGTTATATTGTGGGAGGTGTAGTCCTGCAGTGAATACCGCGCTGTTATACTGTGGGAGGTGTAGTAGTGTAGTGAATACCGCGCTGTTCTACTGTCGGAGTTGTAGTCCTGTGGTTAGAGGCCCGTTGTTCTACTGTGGAAGTTGTAATCCTGTGGTTAGAGGCCCGTTGTTCTACTGTGGAAGTTGTAATCCTGTGGTTAGAGGCCCGTTGTTTTACTGTCGGAGTTGTAGTCCTGTGGTTAGAGGCCCGTTGTTCTACTGTGGAAGTTGTAATCCTGTGGTTAGAGGCCCGTTGTTTTACTGTCGGAGTTGTAGTCCTGTGGTGAATACCGCGCTGTTATACTGTGGGAGGTGTAGTAGTGTAGTGAATACCGCCCTGTTATACTGTGGGAGGTGTAGTAGTGTAGTGAATACCGCGCTGTTATACTGTGGGAGGTGTAGTAGTGTAGTGAATACCGCGCTGTTCTACTGTCGGAGTTGTAGTCCTGTGGTTAGAGGCCCGTTGTTCTACTGTGGAAGTTGTAATCCTGTGGTTAGAGGCCCGTTGTTTTACTGTCGGAGTTGTAGTCCTGTGGTGAATACCGCGCTGTTATACTGTGGGAGGTGTAGTAGTGTAGTGTATACCGCCCTGTTATACTGTGGGAGGTGTAGTCCTGTAGTGAATACCGCCCTGTTATACTGTGGGAGGTGAAGTCCTGTAGTGAATACCGCGCTGTTCTACTGTGGGAGTTATAGTCCTGTAGTGAATACCGCCCTGTTATACTGTGGGAGTTGTAGTCCTGTAGTGAATACCCCGCTGTTATACTGCGGGGGGTGTAGTCGTGTAGTGAATACCGCGGTGTTCTACTGTGGGAGGTGTAGACCTGTAGTGAATACCCCGCTGTTATACTGCGGGAGGTGTAGTCGTGTAGTGAATACCCCGCTGTTATACTGTGGGAGGTGTAGTCCTGTAGTGTAACACCCGCTGTTCTACTGTGGGAGGTGTAGTCCTGTAGTGAATACCGCCCTGTTATATTGTGGGAGGTGTAGTCCTGCAGTGAATACCGCGCTGTTATACTGTGGGAGGTGTAGTAGTGTAGTGAATACCGCGCTGTTCTACTGTCGGAGTTGTAGTCCTGTGGTTAGAGGCCCGTTGTTTTACTGTCGGAGTTGTAGTCCTGTGGTTAGAGGCCCATTGTTCTACTGTCGGAGTTGTAGTGTTGCGGAGCGTCCCCCTGCTGTCCCCTAAAGGCTGCCGAAATATCATTGAAAGTGGCAGGGATATTGGAGTTGGATCCTCAGGGAAAGTGCTCCTCTTGCGTTGCCCGTCCTCACCCAGGAGTGAAACCCCTATCTGTGAGTGTATCGTTGGTGCAATGCATTGTGATTAACACAGGAAGCGACCGCGAGATAGCATGGGGTTGGACTGCTCCCCAGGGAGTAGAGGCAGCATGGAGTTGGACTGCTCCCCAGGGAGTAGAGGCAGCATGGAGTTGGACTGCTCCCCAGGGAGTAGAGACAGCATGGGGTTGGACTGCTCCCCAGGGAGTAGAGGCAGCATGGAGTTGGACTGCTCCCCAGGGAGTAGAGGCAGCATGGAGTTGGACTGCTCCCCAGGGAGTAGAGACAGCATGGAGTTGCACTGCTCCCCAGGGAGTAGAGACAGCATGGAGTTGCACTGCTCCCCAGGGAGCAGAGACAGCATGGAGTTGGACTGCTCCCCAGGGAGCAGAGACAGCATGGAGTTGGACTGCTCCCCAGGGAGCAGAGACAGCATGGAGTTGGACTGCTCCCCAGGGAGCAGAGACAGCATGGAGTTGGACTGCTCCCCAGGGAGTAGAGGCAGCATGGAGTTGGACTGCTCCCCAGGGAGCAGAGACAGCATGGAGATGAACTGCTCCCCAGGGAGCAGAGACAGCATGGAGTTGAACTGCTCCCCAGGGAGCAGAGACAGCATGGAGTTGGACTGCTCCCCAGGGAGTAGAGGCAGCATGGAGTTGGACTGCTCCCCAGGGAGCAGAGACAGCATGGAGTTGGACTGCTTGGTTCGTAGTGTTGATCATTATGAATGGTGTTTCTTGAAATAAGGTCAGTAAGCCTATATGTTAATTCATAACGCTAATATAACCATGGGCTGTCTTAATTTATCAAAGCTGTATGTTGATTGCGTCAATAGGTCGTGAAATACATTTTACAAATCCAAGCTTCGCGCACTTCTATTTATAGCTGACGCGCGGACCTCAGCGGCACCAGGATAGATTATAAATACATTGTTGTCCTCGAACCTGCCTGCTGTTGACATCGTGTACAATGCTAGTATTGTCTGATGCTATGAAATACGTTCACCAGTAAAAGGTCCAACACAAATATTCCTAAGGTTGTATTATTATCTTAGCAGAGGGGTAAAACATCAACTGGTATCGGATAAGATCACTCGTAGTGTAATACAGTATGAAGGTCACGTTTTACATCACAAACATGTGCGCTCCTCGTGAGGCACTATCTGAAGCCTTGTCGCTTTTATTCGTATCTGAAGTTGTAGAAATGACTTTATTTCGTAAGAAGTGTAGTTGAGTTGATGAAAAGATATGACAAATATGGTGTTTTTATGAGGATCTTGAATGTTCTGGTTAGATGATTTAACTTTTTTTTTCTTTTACAAGACCTAAATCTAAGCTCTTGTTGCCTTGAATTTTTTGCCAGGATCACAACGAATCTTCCAGATCCATAGTTTCTTCTGCTTCTTGTCTGTGGGGAATTTGAAAAAGGACAGTCTGGAGTTCTCGTCATATCGATCATCGTTCTCGCAATAAGGAACACAGCAGTGTCTATGTGATGATGAAGCCTTCGGTTTCGCCATAGACGCTGGACGCCATTAAATTTGCGGACTTAGTCTCGTTTTCGATTTCAAAATGGCCGCTGCGTGAATAACGTCTATGGGAGGAGCCCAGGATCCCCACATGGTGTGCATGGCTGGGAAGGATATGCCCTTCGATCGTTCGTCGCTGCAACACCCATCTTCTCAAACGATTTTGCTTTCCGTCCCATTGTGAGATTCTAACCTTTGGCTGCGAGCAAGTTTTCCGGCACCGAGTGAGCACAAGTTTCTGGGCAGTGCAAGAATCTCTTCAAACAGATTCGGACCGTTCGAACTTGATGAATCAGTTGATCTCCAACAGACTTGATTGAAAGGATCACACTCAAAGCGACGTTAAAGTTCTCTGCTTTCCAAGGCAAACGATTGTAGCAGTGCAGTGTCAGCAGCCAAGGAAGTAAGAACTCCTCTCGACCTCCAATGGAATGAACTGTCCACACAAGTACGTGGGGGAACTGCGAAGTTTCAGTCCAGCTCTGTAGAGGTGGATATCGTAGACTGTCGGAGCAGGGGCAGGCGAGAGTTCTTTCCACGGGGCAGGGCGACCACTAGCAACGTGCCCACTGACGATCAACTTGTGTCGTCTGCTAGACGGCGAAATACGTGCTGCCGGTATTTTTAGGAACACGCTCTCAGAACTTGGACACAAACACATGGCAGCAATCAGCACATGTAGTACACAATGGATATGTCGTGCCTAGATCCTGAAAGTGCCTAAGTTCTTGAATTAGGCAGTCTCTTGCCTAATTCGCGAAATAGGCAATGGCTGTGCCTGATCTGTGAAATCACTTCCAGTGGTGTTCTATTGTGTGTTCAGGTTGCGATGAGAGGATGAGTTTTTTTGCAGCTGGACGAATCTGAGCCCCTCAGCCCACTTAGTAGTGTCGTTGTTGATGGCCCACGCGTGTTTTTCAGAAACTGTACCACTTAACTGATCAACGATGGTTTGGTAAGTTTCCTGGTCCGGTAAACATAATTTTGTGTAGCCTCCATTTCCAAGATGCTCCTCAAAACGAAGACGAAATTTTAACCTTTCAGTTTCCATGGCTAGATTTGGCTAACACTGACAGTCAGGTGCTACTGTGAAGAAGTGACTGAGGAAGTTTATATGAAATGCTCCAGTGTGATTATTATCTCGCCAAGTAGTTAATAGTGTTAACAAACTTGATATGTTGTCACCCGGTCATCTGAAATGTTCCAGTGTGATTATTATCTCGCCAAGTAGTTAATAGTGTTCACAAACTCGATATGTTGTCACCCGGTCAACCACTCGGTTCAACCACAATCATTCAGAGAGTAGACTTGATTTACAAATCAATTGGGTGATCCGTCACTTCTAACCAAATCAATTGTAAACTAAAATCAGGGATGTCACCTTTGTATGACAACGTTTTTGATGCCAACTTGCAAAAACATTTCTTTGTTTGTTTTGTGACATAGGATTTACTGCGATCACTACACATGCTTTTTGGAACAACACAAACGGTTGAAGATTAAAGTTATTTCGTAATATATGGCTATGCTATGCAGTGAGAGGCACGCACACACGCAGATTTGGCTAACACTGACACGCAATTGATTTGACACATTAGGCAAGGATTTTGCCTATTCTGTAGACATTTTTGCCTAAATTGTACAGCAGTCGTGTCTAAATCGAAACTTTGCCTAATTTCATGACTTAGGCTGCCTAATTGATTTAATAGGCAGCCTAAA
>JAWQFJ010000443.1:107500-112500 GCA_034096865.1 Theodoxus fluviatilis
GCATGTGTATGTGTGTGTTTGTGTTGTTTGTGTTTGTGTGTGCGTGTGCGTGTTCGATCGCGCGCTCATGCGTGTGTGTGTGAGCGTGCGAGTGTGTGTGTGTGTGTGTATGTGTGTGCGTGCGTGTGTGAGAGAGAGAGAGCGTGTGTATGTGTGTGTGTGAGCATGCGTGCATGTATGTGGGTGAGCGTGTGTATGTGTGTGTGTGTGAGTGCGTGGTTTGTGTGTGTGTGTGTGTGTGTGTGTGTGTGTGTGTGTGTGTGTGAGAGAGAGAGAGAGAGAGAGCGTGCGTGTGTGGGTGACTGGTAGTGCCTGCCAAGGATGTTGCAAGTGAAAATCTTGGTCCGTGCTAATAGCGAATGTTTCGTGATGTTTTCGTTGGGAGGCTGTCATCTGTGCCATCTTCACCTGGCAATATTGACATCTCGGCCCGGACTTTGGGAGGAGTTCCGGCGTGAAGATTTCCCGCTTGCTTGCTGCTTCGATATTGACACATAGCACTGAATTTCGATATTTCTTCTTGGGCATTTTATATATCCATCTATTCTCGTTTATTCATTGACATGATGATAAGAAGCCACTAAATCGATAAGCACATCTACTAATACGTTATGTACATAGTTCAACATACAGTCTTCGTGTAACAGCTGGCACATCAAACCAAAATGTTCACACAAAATTGCCTTTGCAAAGCTCATCGAGTGCTGCTATTGGAACATTCAAGTACAAGTGAATAACTCAATAAGGCAACAACATTTCAAAGTTTCCAGAATCCTCAAAACGCCATTTTACAATAAGATAGCTCGCATAATTATTAAATCATCTACTAGAGTACCTGTATTATTTTTAGATGATACTGACAAATATGAAATCAAATAAAACTCACAAATGCTTCAAAATCAGACATTGTGCACCCCAATGAAATCAGAATTTATCATCTGAGTCAACATTTCAGTTCTTAACTCAAGCCAACCGTACATTCGACCGTGTTGCTGGAAAAAAGAGAGAAAAAGAAACCCTAAACATTGTAATATTAATGCGTAAAGCTTTTAGTAGTGGGGTGTTAATTATTTTGTCTTCTTTCCAGTGCATATATTGCCTTGCATACCTGTCTTTGCACAACAACAGTGGCAGACAATTCAGGCCTTCTTACCTGCTGCTTCTCCCTGTGGGTTGGGGGTAACAGTAGACCCCCTGTGGGTTGGGGGTAACAGTACACCCTCTGTGGGTTGGGGGTAACAGTACACCCTCTGTGGGTTGGGGGTAACAGTACACCCTCTGTGGGTTGGGGGTAACAGTACACCCTCTGTGGGTTGGGGGTAACAGTACACCCTCTGTGGGTTGGGGGTAACAGTACACCCTCTGTGGGTTGGGGGTAACAGTACACCCTCTGTGGGTTGGGGGTAACAGTACACCCTCTGTGGGTTGGGGGTAACAGTACACCCTCTGTGGGTTGGGGGTAACAGTACACCCTCTGTGGGTTGGGGGTAACAGTACACCCTCTGTGGGTTGATGGTAACAGTACACCCTCTGTGGGTTGGGGGTAACAGTACACCCTCTGTGGGTTGGGGATTACAGTAGACCCCCTGTAGGTTGGGGGTGAGAGTAGACCTCCTGTGGGTTGGGGGTAAGAGTAGACCCCCTGTGGGTTGGGGGTAACAGTACACCCTCTGTGGGTTGATGGTAACAGTACACCCTCTGTGGGTTGGGGGTAATAGTACACCCTCTGTGGGTTGGGGGTAACAGTACACCCTCTGTGGGTTGGGGGTAACAGTACACCCTCTGTGGGTTGGGGGTAACAGTACACCCTCTGTGAGTTGGGGGTAACAGTACACCCTCTGTGGGTTGGGGGTAACAGTACACCCTCTGTGGGTTGATGGTAACAGTACACCCTCTGTGGGTTGGGGGTAACAGTACACCCTCTGTGGGTTGATGGTAACAGTACACCCTCTGTGGGTTGGGGGTAACAGTACACCCTCTGTGGGTTGATGGTAACAGTACACCCTCTGTCGGTTGGGGGTAACAGTACACCCTCTGTGGGTTGGGGGTAACAGTACACCCTCTGTGGGTTGATGGTAACAGTACACCCTCTGTGAGTTGGGGGTAACAGTACACCCTCTGTGGGTTGGGGGTAAAAGTACACCCCTGTGGGTTGGGGGTAAGAGTAGACCCCCTGTAGGTAGGGGCAATTTGTAAGAGGCGAATAACTAGGGAAATATTGACTGGACCAGCTCATGTTTTAACCAGCTCTAATGATTATTCATGAGCAATGGCCTTGCATAGCCTACAAAGGCTGAGAGGCCATAAAGCTCCACCCAATCAACTAATCAACTTATTACCTATCAGAAAGACTGCAGTTGGAGTAAGCAGAGATGTTAGGTGAGGACAAGGTAAAGCAATGGTGCTGTATAAGGTTTTACAATACAGTACTGTCTAAATAATGGTATTGTCCTTGATGCAATAAAGCTTTTAACAATAACAATAATAACAGTTACATAAGTGTGTTAATGGAAGAGAATAGAAGTGAAAGTACACGCGAGGATTTTGAATGTACACAAAAACAATAAGACATTATAGTTATTATCCCCATTCTACAAAGAGTTTGAGGTATCTTCCTCACTGAACCTTGTTCATACAAAATGAAGACAATTCCTTTTTATTTCCTGGTGATAATGGTTTATCACATTTCTGCACTTTTCTCAAGAGACAATCTGCAGCACAAACAAGGAGGAAGATCAGAACTGGGGGAAGAGACAACCACAGGCTCTTCCCATTCTGAGATGTTTGTAAAACTCTCCTCATGGTCACCACAAACTTTGTGAAAAGTCACTGAGAAAACTTATCCCGAAAGAAGCCGCCATCTGTAATCAGAGTTAACTAAAGGGAAATAACTCTGTATGCCCTATGGGTAAGTGCATTTCATTGCAGTGTGTTAATTGTGCCAAGGAAACTGGAGAATGCCGATTATCGACCAGGCCGGTTACGAATTGGCCAAACTTACCTAGGTAGATAACCGGCTACTTCTCTGTCTATAGGGGCAATGAAGGAAGCATACAAGTATTGACTCGTTATGAATTCTGGCATTGCAAGAGCACACAAGTGATTAAAACAGTAAAGATCAATGCTTTGCTATATCAGTCTTCTGACAAAGTTGGGGAGGGTTATCAGTTGAACAACAACACAAAATACAAACAAAAACCCTTACAGGTTGCATATGAATAGTTTCGGGGGAAAAACAAACTGACAAAGTATTTTAAAGTGAGACCAGAGTAATGTTGGCTGGTTCGGTTTGGTTTGGGTTGGGTTGGGTTGGGTTGATTTTGGTTTTAGTTGGGTTGGGTTGGGTTGGGTTGGGTTGGGTTGGGTTGGTTGATTGATGAAAAGCCATGGTCAAAGTTATGCAAGTATACAGAGATGTCCACTCCATATACATTAGTTTTTCTCTCTTCACCACTGCTGTCTCTCTCTGTCCTCAGTTGATGATATGGAGAAGAGATTTAGTTTATCTCTAATCGCTTAACGGAATGAGCAGGAGACGTACTTCCCTCTCCATCATCAGTTGATGGAATGAATGAGATATTTACTTTCCTGCTTGCATCCTTGCAGTGACGAGTTTTTCTTTTCAGCTGTAAATGTTCCCTTTTTGGTGCTATGTACAAGAATGTACACCACAGGACTGTACACATTATATGAGTGGAAACAATAATCCACATACCACGGAAAAAGACCACTCAAAGAAAATCAAATATCACACATCAGAAACAAGAAAAAAGTCAGCAAACTGCTTGCATGCTTGACGTGTTAACACAGGTTGGGTTCAGTGTGCAGATTTTATCGATCCTTGTGTGTCAAAAGGCAGATGGTTACATTTAAAATTAATTATTGGCTTCAGTGACAGCTGTCGTGACACCCACAGAAAGTGACCCAAAAAGTGAGAGAAAAAGAGCACATGTACATGTAGTTAGACTTCGCCAATGACAGCAATGCCCGGGGGACCAAGTGTTGTTTCAAAGTAGAAGATGTTCTTCGACTTTCGTTTAATCTCACAGTGGCAGAAATTCTGGACAGGCCTGAAGCAAAGCCTCAGTCATCTCCGAGCAACTGTCAATAATTTTCCGCGTCGTTTTGAGCCAGTAGGTGAGCATGCAGTTGCTAACCTTTCACTTGTACATCTCTGTGTTNNNAAACATGCTGAGACAATCTGTCATCGAAAATCACTGCTAGGCCACCCCCTCTGGAGCGACGGGAAAGAGACTTCATGGAGTAACCGGGGGGAGTGACGTCAGTACAAGCTACATCGTCACCAGAGACTTTGAGCCAAGTTTCTGTTAGAAACATGAAGTGGATATCATGATCCTTTAAAAAGTTCACGATTTCAGTTCTTTTTTTGTTTTTTAGCAGTACCACTAATAGACTGAACGTTGAGGAGAGCAATGTTGATGGAATCGGCACTATGCACAGCGCCTGTGGTGCCAGATCGAGTGGTAACAGTGCTGGTGTTGATGAGGGAAGTAGTGGTGTCATTGTTCTGCTGTTTTGAAAAGTCAGCTCTGAAAAATACAAGGATTTAGAAAAGACGCAAAGTTTATTAGTATGTTATCCTGCAGTTTGACATGTTTACTTTTCCAGCTGCATTCAATAGGTTTCATCTGAATAAACCCCTGCCTTTTTACAAGTCACCCCATACAGCTGTCACAAGGATATAGCATTACTTCCATGAGACGTACGTTGCACAATCCATTCTGCCCTGGCACAATATCTTTTACATTCATACTGTTTAATGTGTACTCACTTGCAACTACGTCTGCGCACTATTCTGATATGTGACGTGGCGCTATAAATAACCCTGGTTCCGTGGTATGGTAGCTATTTTTGTCTGAAGCTCCTTGCTCACATCAATTCACATTGCCTCCATAGAAACAGGTGTGACGTAGTATCCAGGACAGCTGCACTCACGTAGCAACGCCCACAGCCGTTGTACTTGTTTAGCTCAGTTGCGT
>JAWQFJ010000443.1:115000-160389 GCA_034096865.1 Theodoxus fluviatilis
CCACCAGTTTTAACTGCCCCGTGTCTGTACCGCAATGCCATGCTGTCCTCAATGCCACCAGTTTTAACTGTTCCGTGTCTGTGCTGCAATGCCATGCTGTCCTCAATGCCACCAGTTTTAACTGCCCCGTGTCTGTACCGCAATGCCACGCTGTCCTCAATACCACCAGTTTTAACTGCCCGGTGTCTCTACCGTAATGCCATGCTGTCCTCAATGCCACCAGCTTTAATTGCCCCGTGTCTCTACCGCAATGCCATGCTGTCCTCAATGCCACCAGTTTTAACTGCCCCGTGTCTCTACCGTAATGCCATGCTGTCCTCAATGCCACCAGCTTTAATTGCCCCGTGTCTGTACCGCAATGCCACGCTGTCCTCAATACCACCAGTTTTAACTGCCCCGTGTCTCTACCGCAATGCCATGCTGTCCTCAATGCCACCAGTTTTAACTGTTCCGTGTCTGTACCGCAATGCCACGCTGTCCTCAATACCACCAGTTTTAACTGCCCCGTGTCTGTGCTGCAATGCCACCAGTTTTAACTGCCCCGTGTCTGTACCGCAATGCCATGCTGTCCTCAATGCCACCAGCTTTAATTGCCCCGTGTCTGTACCGCAATGCCACGCTGTCCTCAATCCCACCAGTTTTCCCTGCCCCGTGTCTGTACCGTAATGCCATGCTGTCCTCAATGCCACCAGTTTTAACTGCCCCGTGTCTGTACCGCAATGCCATGCTGTCCTCAATGCCACCAGTTTTAACTGCCCCGTGTCTGTACCGCAATGCCACGCTGTCCTCAATGCCACCAGTTTTAACTGCCCCGTGTCTGTACCGCAATGCCATGCTGTCCTCAATGCCACCAGCTTTAATTGTCCCGTGTCTGTACCGCAATGCCACGCTGTCCTCAATGCCACCAGCTTTAATTGCCCCGTGTCTGTGCCGCAATGCCACGCTGTCCTCAATGTCACCAGTTTAAACTGTCCTGAATCTCGCATTTTGGTCCAATTCGACGAGTTACATGACTTCACTCGGGATGTATCGTGCTGTATGACGTCACTAGGTAGACGTACTCGCTCCTCTTTAAGCTTTGTAACATTTATTACTCACACCCTCTCACGTGACTTCATGCGTTTCCTTTTGACAGACCTATCGTGATACGGTCCCCTATTGCGTACTTGGAATGTGAAAGCTCCTATGAATTTCATGCTGATATTTGCTGGCTGCCGGAGGAGTGTGTTCGAGGTTCCTTAACTTTTCACACGCACGTCTGCTTGCGCACGCGCACACTCGCACGCGCGCGCACACACACAAAATACATTTACACACACACACATTTTCATACATGCACACGCACATTTAAACACACGCACATTTAAACACACGTGCGCTAGCGTGCGCGCGCACACACACACACGCACACACGCATACACACACGGACACATACCACACGCACATACACTCGCACACGGGCACGCGCTCGCGCACTTTGTTAGAGAGAGAGAGAGAGAGAGAGAGAGAGAGAGAGAGAGAGAGAGAGAGAGAGAGAGAGAGAGAGAGAGAGAGAGAGAGATTACACCTGTACTGTAAACGTTTTATTAAACTCACATTACAGTTTGATGTAGTTCCCTCACTCACCCACCTTCGCCTCTCTCATCTCAACGCCCTCACTCAAGCGAGAACAAACAGCTGTGTGAGTCTTTGGTAGCCTACACTCGATCTTGTTCCCCACTCGGTGACGTAGACAAGCACTGTCCCAAACGATGACACAACACTACGGCACAGTCATTTGACCTCAGTCGGGGTCAGTGCCAGGCCGCCCTGTTGACCCTGTCTGACCTGCATTCCAAGGCACCCCCCATGATAGGGTGAAGGTCACGTGAGGAAAACGTACTGGGAACGTAGTAGGGTGACGCAGCTGAGCTAAACAAGTACAACGGCTGTGGGTGGTGCTACGTGAGTGCAGCTGTCCTGGATACTACGTCACACCTGTTTCTATGGAGGCAATGTGAATCGATGTGAGCAAGGAGCTTCAGACAGAACAGCCAGCCTACCTCAGAACCAGGGCTATATATTTAGAGACACGTCACAGACTAATCAGAAAAGTGGGGACCAGGCAGTCCTGGAAACATGTTATTAATAGCGTTACGTGCGTGTGACAGAATGGTAGCAGTTGTAGTGACAGTCTATCCGTCCTGCTGTGGGATCGTTGCTATAAATAAACGAAGAAACCAAGGTGGGAAGAGGGAGGAATGGATGGATGGATGGATGGATGGATGGATGGCGTTTTATGGCCTATCAGCCTAATTTGAAGGCTATATATGTAAGGACACTAAGCACGACAATCACTAGAGCAGATTAGAGTAAACGCAAATCATGTCACGGTGTCCCTAGTTATTCGCCTCTTACGAATCGCGTAGGGAGACGCGGTGGGTCAATTCTTACCCCGAACCCACAGGGGGTCGGGAAGAGGAAAGGCTGACTGAGGTGTACGCAAGAACATTTGAAACCCACGATAACTTGAACCAAACTGCACAAGCATTCTCTCGAACATGGCTGAATTAATTCCAATTGACCAACAGAGATTTGGTAAACATTTAAGTGTTAATCACATTGCAGCGAGGTACTGACAACGCAGATACTGTTGTCGTCACAGTAAAGTTCGTCTTAGCGTGCCCAAGTGTGCGTTGGCCACATCCTGCTTGTTGAAACAGGCTTTGCTGGCAGATAAAAATAGTCTCCAGTCATGCTGACTCCATCCCACCAAAGTGAAAGTCGTCCGGATCTGATTCTTTGCACGCCACAAGGACTACACGGTGTCAGTTTCTACTCGCACTGGCACAGGCCGCGCTGTTATTAGATACGCAGCCTGTACAGTGAAGTCTCGCTCTAACTCAGTATGTGTTTGGATACGCAGCCTGTACAGTGAAGTCTCGCTCTAACTCAGTATGTGTTTGGATACGCAGCCTGTACAGTGAAGTCTCGCTCTAACTCAGTATGTGTTTGGATACGCAGCCTGTACAGTGAAGTCTCGCTCTAACTCAGTATGTGTTTGGATACGCAGCCTGTACAGTGAAGTCTCGCTCTAACTCAGTATGTGTTTGGATACGCAGCCTGTACAGTGAAGTCTCGCTCTAACTCAGTATGTGTTTGGATACGCAGCCTGTACAGTGAAGTCTCGCTCTAACTCAGTATGTGTTTGGATACGCAGCCTGTACAGTGAAGTCTCGCTCTAACTCAGTATGTGTTTGGATACGCAGCCTGTACAGTGAAGTCTCGCTCTAACTCAGTATGTGTTTGTGTACGCAGCCTGTACAGTGAAGTCTCGCTCTAACTCAGTATGTGTTTGGATACGCAGCCTGTACAGTGAAGTCTCGCTCTAACTCAGTATGTGTTTGGATACGCAGCCTGTACAGTGAAGTCTCGCTCTAACTCAGTATGTGTTTGGATACGCAGCCTGTACAGTGAAGTCTCGCTCTAACTCAGTATGTGTTGCGCTGCGATTTGGGATGTTACGAGAAATCTGTCGCTCTCTCCTTCAGGTTCAGAGCCAAGCTGAAAGCAGCACTTTAGTAATAGTATGAGAGGCTGTCCGTGACTGCTGTTCGCTACTCGTGAAACAGACCTCTGAATGTAAAATGACCAATTCCTTTGTAAGTGTACGCCATTTCGGTATCGTTGGAGCAGGAAGCAGAGTTTTTGTCTTGTCATTTCGTCTCCGGTAAGCGATGTGCTTGCGGCTGCAGTGGCACGGCTTTATGCATCGAAGATCATCCCTGGCGGATTGGAAATTTCCCTGTCATAAATTTTCTTAATAATATTCTTCACTGCCAAAGTTAGGTAGACCCGTGAACTGATCTTGTACCATAAGGTCAATAAATGTTTCATGAAGGAGAGGTTTCTGCACTGATGTGTCATGAGAGAGCAAGTTACTGATAACTCGAAGTACGTGCGTGCGTTGCAGTAAAGTGACGTCAGCCCCGTGTTTGGAAGGGGGCAGACGCCACGCTGTTGACGGACGAGGCTACATTTCTCACTCGAGCCTTTTCAGACGATGGTGCCGCAATTAGCCATTACGTCAGCATCACGTTGATCTGCAACTGCGCGATAACATTATCACCTCCGCCATCGAGGTTCTGCTTTTCCCCTCGATTCGTTCGTTCGTTAGTTATATGTAGTTATTTAGTTACATGTAGTTATTCAGTTACATGTACTTAGTTACATGTAGTTAATAGTTAGTTAGTTACATGTAGTTAGTTACTTGTAGTCAGTTAGTTAGTTAGTCAGTCAGTCAGTCAGTCAGTCAGTCGGCAAAACAACTCAAAACGTTCAAAACGGATTATGATGAAATTGGGTGCTAGGTCAATCCATTAAATTTGGGAGTTTATCTGCCGTCTCGTTTTGAAATTACAACCATAATTTTTTTTAATCACTCACCACGATGACGTCAAACTATTGATGACGCAGGCGCATGCGATCTGCACTCAGAGACCGCCAGCAGGCGCTAAAATGAACTGAACTAAACAGGTCATGGAGGAGAAATGGCGGCGTCCTTGGTGGAGGTCATGCCGGTAGGCGAAATCTCTAGTTTACTAGAATGTGGTGGAGGTTTGCCCTCTCTGAGGTCTCCCTAGTGCTAGGTCGATCACTCCGTTGCTTTTGTTCCGGCACATCAGAAATAGTTTCAGATCACAGCAGAAGAGTTCCCCTAGCTTACGAGTTTATGACGGAAGAAAGAATAGCTTTCAAAGGAAAGGATCATAATTCTCGATCCGGTGTGTAGGAGTTCTGCTGTCCTGTCTCGTCCCTGTGTTGCGTGTGGGCGCTGGGACTAATGGCGGTGGGCAGAGAAAGGGGAGTTTGATGTCTGCTCGTGGGGAATGCATGTACGCATGTATAGATGCTGGTCGCAGTTGAACTACATGTAGTGTAGAGGAGCAGTAGGCATCCGTTGTCACGTGATGTAGGACCAGCTGCCCAGGTGGGTCACTCTGTCCTGGGGCACTGTCTGGCGTGACTGACCAGTCCAGTCTCGGGCCAGCGGTTCCTCCCGCAGCCTCTGCAGATGAAGATGGGCGGTGAAGGAAAGGACTGGACGAGAGTGACCAAATAGAAAATGGATCATATTTCCTCCCTCGAACACATCGTTGACGTAATCTATCTTTGCTCACATTTGAAAATGGTCACCTTTCTGGGTGATAATTAGAACGTTGGGGTTGACACGAAAGCTCATACTTTACGATACAGGAAGTGGTGGTGGTACCTTTCTGTCTTAAGTTGTAATGAATCACGACACTAGACCTTTAATTTCACAGTGATGCTGATGTCATTTAAAGGATACAAACGTGCAATTAGTGCTGGTAACTGCTGGTCCATTTGCGTAGATGTCCGTGCCTGTCTGGCGATAAGAGCATTGGATGCGGAGGGCGAACACACAGCTTGTCACACCCGCCAACACTGACTTCCAACAGCTGCAAACCCTTCTTTGTTTCCATGCCCAGCTCGCTACAGTAAGGCGTTCTGGCAATAAGTGTTACGATAGGGTAGAGAAGGAGAGAGAACACGCAATGAAGGAAAAAGAATACAAGAAAAACTGAAAGGAAGAAAAAGATAGGAAGAAAAACGCAAACTGAGCGTGAAACAAAACTCATTTATTAAGAGCACACAGCATAATGTACACACAGGTGGATGGCAAAACAATTACGCATCCTAGTCATGATGATTTTTAGGCAATCAGCTACAATGCTATTAGTTATGATTCGTTGAAAAGGGCAATTATTTTCTAGCATCTCTCATCATCCCTGACGGCGTGATGAAATCGTCAGCGCTACATACAGGTATTTCTATTACTGCACGGCCATTCCTGTACAACAGCTTTCACATGTACTTTTCCATTGCATCCTTTCATTGTCATGATCTGCATAAAATAAGAATAATAATCATACCACCACCACCACCAATAATGATGATGATAATAATAACAATAATAATAATACCAATAATAATAATAGTTTCATTTTGCTCAAGTACATGAGAATGTGTATTGGGGACTTTCACTCCGGTCGCCACTGCAGCGCTCACCACCCGGTTTTACTCCTGGGTAGGAGAGGCAATGCGGGCAAGCACCTTGCCCTGGGTAGGAGAGGCAGTGTGGGTGAAGCACCTTGCCCTGGGTAGGAGAGGCAATGCGGGCCAAGCACCTTGCCCTGGGTAGGAGAGGCAATGCGGGCCAAGCACCTTGCCCTGGGTAGGAGGCAATGCGGGCCAAGCACCTTGCCCTGGGTAGGAGAGGCAATGCGGGCCAAGCACCTTGCCCTGGGTAGGAGAGGCAATGCGGGCAAGCACCTTGCCCTGGGTAGGAGAGGCAATGCGGGCCAAGCACCTTGCCCTGGGTAGGAGAGGCAATGCGGGCAAGCACCTTGCCCTGGGTAGGAGAGGCAATGCGGGCCAAGCACCTTGCCCAAGGATGCGACTCTAGGATCTGTGCTGCATTGAACACCGCACCTGCCTGTCACAAGGCGAGAGTCCTGACCGCTGGCCTGGCGCCCCGCATTCGTCTCGTGCCAAGCAAGATCGCCCAGTTTGACATTTCCATATTGATGACGTTGTCCTGACAGAATCGAACTCTGAATACTATCATGATCAGTTTGTTTTCTCAGTTCATACGACTGTTGACTAGAAAAGTGCCTGGTTCTGGATACGGGAAACTTGTGCTTGTGTGCAAGGCCAAAGGAACTATGATGTCAGAGTGGAATCAAGACATCGTTTATACAAAGAAACACAATACACGTCAAAACGCATAATTATGGAAGCACATCTAGACAAATACTGGTTCCAGCTGACGAGGGAGGCAACTAGCGGCAGTTGCAGCACTGGTTCTCAAGCATTTTCTGGATTAGGGGCCAGAGTGGTGTCCCCTTCTGGTCCACTAGTGACGCCAAACCTCTGACCAAGTCACACTGTACCTCCAGCAAAACTGAGCTCTAGCCCATTTAGGTGGGCAGGGGGGCCTATGTGTAGATGACCTTCCTACAAAAACTACTCCGAGGCCATTTAAAAAATGGTTCCTGAAGATTTAAGTCAATATGAAGCTTAGTGCGTTTTTTTGGGTGTGTATGTTTTTGTTTTTTAATAACGAGAGTAGCATACTGATAGTCCTGAGGACTGGCAATGTCCCGATTTGACTGAGCTTTAAAAATTTCTTTTATATATAAAAACAGTTGATTCCCAATAAACATGATTCAGTTGTGAATTAGTTTGTACCAAATAATCCCATTCAGAAACAGCTGCCACCACCCCAAAGAGAATGCATAACATTTTCTGTCTGAAATGCTACAAAACTCAAAATGGACTGAGCACACGATGCAACTCATTTTTACGGTGCAGAGTTGCAGTTAGCAGAGACTTTCTACACCCATCTCCATACTTGAAAATAAAAAGGCAGTCTTCCTTAGAATACACAGCACAGATACAATGACGACATCATGATTTCTAAGGCAATTCTAATTAACTGAAATTGAAGAATAATCAGTGTATGTAATGCAACGATGACATAACTAGGAACAGCTAAAATCAACTCTAAAAAGTATTTACAGGAACTCTACTTCCTTTCCATCTTGTCTCAAATATACAGATGACCATTTCTTTGCAGCCCATCCCCCAATGTTCTCCTCTCTTGCATGAGTGCACAGTCTCTACCTCTACTCGTTTGTTGAAACCCTCTTTTGACATGCAGAGATAGGCAGGTATGCTTTGGGACTTGAAGATGTGTGAAGCACAGTGCCGTGGCTCTAACAACGTCAAGGGCAAAAACTGTGTTTATACAAATATCAATGCCATACTTGCTTCAACCCCGTGTCACAAATCTGACCGTGCGTGAATGAGTATATTTGGTGAACATCTTTGATACACCTACCTCTGTGTGACTGCGTTAGCAAAGGTTCACGTCCATGATGTGCCAAAGCAAAAGATAAGTATTTACAGGAACTTCACTTCTAAAATGTGCCGAATAAACGAAATCAAGCCCGTTTCATACATAAATGTAAAAGTACACCAGCCAGCACTAGCTCATTGACTCCAGTGGTCGACTGACAATGACGACAAAGATGGCATAACAAGCACGTGTACACAGATAGAAAAGAATGGGAAAATTATATCACTCTGGAGCACATGTACATGTATTTTCTGACAAAACTATTCTTGGCTCACAGACTTACAATGTAAGGAAACAGAACACTGGTAGCTTCCTTGTCTTCATCAGAGCATCTTTTATGATTGGCTACAAAACGTGACATTGACACAAAATGGTGAAGTCCAATCAGAAAAGAAGTGTTCATAGATAGGTAGGTAGATATACTTCATTCATTCAGCATAGTAGGCGGTTCTTAGTACACTTTCAGCAGCACTAAATACATACATAAATACATACATTACAGGTGCATACGATAACAAAACAACGAAATTCCACCAAAAGGACACTGCCTCGTGCACTCAGCAAGCAGATGGTGGAGCCCATGAACAATCCCCTTGCAGAGAAGTCCGTGCCAGTTTGGGACATCTTATGGAGTGCCGATACTGCCAAACAAGACTGGCCATTGCAAAAATCAGTTTTACAAACGTCAGCACTTCTCCCATATTGGTTATGATCATTTTTATTGACACACGCAGAATATGGCATATCAGGACCCACTGCAAAGCACTTGTTATTCAAATATACACGGGGAAAAAAGTTAATAGGTTTGCTTTCAATACACAATTTGGAATAAACAACAAACAACGCTGTCCAACATGAAGCTATGGTTCAATGATACAGGTAAGTGGCATTTAAATATGAAAACAAAGTTACAATACACAACAACTCTTAGGTCAGGTTGAACATGCCTTTTTAACGCAACCTTACCGTCCAACCTAATTCTTTTCTTTTGAAGTTTTCATACGTTGTCCAACTTTGCCACAACTGACACAAGGACAAACATTCCAGTAACTGGCTCGTAGGCCCATACATTCAAAGCAGCCACTACTCCAAAGCAAGGGTCAAGATCATCATCATTTTTGTCGTCATTATCATCATCATCATCATCATCATCACTACTGTCATCATACTATCATTATTTGCACAGCAGACAGCTTTGCCAATTTCCCATTTGACCACAGCTTCTTGTCATAACAACATCAGAGACATGTATGGAAAACTGTTTTCTCCACAAACAATGCATTTAACAATAGATTGGGTCAAAATAAATAACTACCACAAAACAAAAGGTGGGTGTGGCATATATTTCTCCCATATTCCCAAGTACATGCATCTACGTACAATACACTGCAGTATGTTACAAGTACAGCATTTCAGGTCACAAATACAGAACAAGCATTGAAACTCATATATGACGTGCATGAAAAACATGACAACAAAGTAACCATGACACCAGACCTGAAATATCAACAGGGAAATTGGCAGCAAATTATACCATAAAAGGATTACATTTAAATAGGAAAACAGTGTG
This sequence comes from Theodoxus fluviatilis, assembly GCA_034096865.1. Classification (NCBI taxonomy): domain Eukaryota; kingdom Metazoa; phylum Mollusca; class Gastropoda; order Cycloneritida; family Neritidae; genus Theodoxus; species Theodoxus fluviatilis. The sequence goes on from JAWQFJ010000443.1 coordinate 124,492, forward strand.
TTGCATGCTTCATGTCAAATCAGTAGTAATACGAATAGCATGCTCAGTAGGTTCAAAGATACATTCCAAAACAATTCACGCAGAGGCCATCAAAGCATATCTTATGCAAAGCATAATACATGAAATATTTGATATACACATTGGATTCTGACAGAGCAACATTGTAACATCAAAATACATGGATGGAGGGCCTAGGTGAGCATGTTTGAAATACAATGCAATCACAACAGAGTCAGTGTAACATTCACTAGTGTATAGACATCGGGGTACACAGCATTGTGACCTACATCTTATAAACCTGTCACAAATTGTCTTAAGAAAACTTAAGAGAAATAGCCAGCGCTTTGAGAGTGCAAACCTCCACCAATAGCCAGCGCTTTGAGAGCGCAAACCTCCGCCAAGGACGCAAAAATTTCTCTTCCATGGCCTGTATAATTCAGGCAGCATGTTCTGCTAGCCAGGCCCAACGCTACAAAGTTTACTTCATTTTATTGGCTGTGAAAGTGATATCTGAGTGCAGAACTTGTACACCTGCATCATCACTAGTGAGATGCCATCAACCTCCTAATGTGCAATAAAATCTCTCTTTATGCTTCCAATCCCCAAACTACACCAGAGACAACATTGTCTTTTTGGTTGTAAATCCCAAACTACATAACAGATAACCTCTAACATTTTATGGATTGATCCTTGGGTGAAACCCTCACTGTCCACCAAATGTAATCAGAATCCGCTGTGAACTTTGAGGCATTTGGCTAAGTAATGAAATAAAACACCGAGGGTAAAACATAACCTCCTTGGCGGAGGCAACGGACAGTGAAATGGATCAGTGCATCTTTCCAGTCTGCGAATGCAATGTCATTTGTGATGAATCTCAACAGATACTCCTGACATGAAATAGCACTACAAAGTACAATGAAGGAAAACATTTGGGGCATGGAGAGACACAAATGCATCATAAAGTTTTCCATTGCTGAAATTTTTTTTTAAGGTTCCTACCATTAGCAATAGCCCAATAGGAGGCATGTTTAGGTTCCTACCGAATGACTCAGGTGACCCTGTTTCATGGTGGCCTGTTGGTGTGCTAGAACACGAGAGAATGCAGACTTCCCAATGGCTTTCCTTCCCAACCACATGCAGCCACTACACACACAACTTGGGCCTGGCGGACGCCAGATTCTCTACTGTAAACGATTCATCAAGCACCCCAATGATCAGGGGTTCAGTATAAAGCTGTTTGAGCCCATATCCGGATGACAAGTTTCTTTATGAAACCATCCCTTTACCTTCTGCCTCTACATGTGTACACACCAGTCTTTGGAGCATTTCCTTTAAAATATTCGTATCAAACTTCACATTTTCCCTCAACTTGATTTTTCATTGAACTGTTCAGATTACCATGTTGTTCTCATCTCAAAAGTTTCACTAAAAATTCTATGCATAACTCTGCACACTTCAAAATAACAATCAAATTTCTCATCCAAACATCATTGGACAAGATTTAGGTCAAGGCTGAGAAGTGGCAGGTGCCGTGGTGGTAGTGGTGGAAGAGAGACAAAGGCATGGAAAGAAGTCACTCCTTGCAGCGCTACCCTGTACCTTCTCTGCCGTGACACATGACTGTACTAGAAACTTGCCTGAAAAGGCTGTTTACACCACTAATTAATACTGACAATCCTTCTCTTCAAGGCTACTTAGTATTCATGCTTGAAGCATCGTGTGTGTGGGACTTTTACTGTAAGTGTGCCTTACATTCCAGTGACAGTCTCCTTGAATGTCACCACACACTGTGACAGCTTGAGGAACTTGGATGCAAATATTCATGGGACATGCCAAGGTAATTTTCACAGAATTTACACACAAGCATACATGCTTGGATGAGGATATCTTACAAATGGTTCAACTACCAAAACCAACGTTCCAAGAATTAAAAACATTTTCCTATGAATTTCAACATAACTGGAAAACCATTTAAATATACTTACTTCTACATCCCTGAATTTTACACAGCCAATCAGTCCAGTGTGGCACTCTATTCTGGGTGAGAGGCTGAGCTATTTCCATCATTACCAGCCACACAGTCATGTTCATCACGTTCATCACGCAATCTTTTCTCCTCTGACAATTTTACAACCCTTTCCACCGCTTCAAAGTTTAGAAGTGAACCCATTACAGAGGAATGCATTGTGCTGGTCAAATGCAACCGGGTCATTGCATCTGCCATGTTTTTCATTAAGATTGATTTTACATTAAAATTTCATGGGGCCGTTGAAAAATCAGACAGGTCAATTTATGGGTAAAATTTCAGTCCAGACTAGTGGATATCTAATGGTACAGATGTTGAGAAGAAACAATTTCACCATGTGGGGGTGAGGCAGGGGAGAGGGTGGGTGGGAGGGACCACCAAATTTCTAATGGTGCTACAGTTTAGCGGGAATGTTTATAAGACATGGGGGTGAGGTGGGGGGAAAAGTGGGTGGGAAGGAGAGGTGACAAACCAGACATTTCAATAAAATGGCTGAGCACTAGGCTCTACAGAGCCCCCACCTCTAGCAGTTGTAATGGGTTACTCAGGTGGAACACACAGTGGTGCCCGAGGCCGAAGGAAACCTTTAAGGCTGTGACCAGTCCCTGCAGACCTCGCCCCCAGTTCCTGGCAACAAGGAGTTGACTAGATCCATGCCTTTGTCAGAGCAAGCAGGGGTAAGGATTTCCCCATCTCATCAGCAGCAACAAAGCAGCCGTGTGTGAAGCTTGGAGTGAAGAAGAGAAGGTAACGGAAGTGGTTTTATGTGGTGACTATCATCCTTTTCTGGGTCTCAAACACGTCTACACCGAGTTGCCCTGATGTCTCTCTCATCAGCTGCCATGATGGGTACTACAACTGGAAGGGGAAGAGGCCATTCAGTCTGTCCTGACAGTCAAGCCAGCCATGAAGATTGGTCAGTCTGATAGTCTAATTACAGATAAGTTTTTTCTGTGTTCATTTCCATTCTTGTGCCCTATACAGATGTACCTTCTAAATACACCAATGAAGTTTACAGGAATCAAGAACCCAGAAAGTTTAGATAAGCAATGACACTTCCACAATAATCAAGCTACAGACATTACTATTAGAACAACCAAATTCTGTCTTGATTTACATTTTGATGACTGAGATGAGGGGGAAGAGCAAAGTCTAATCAATTTCAACAACACAAAGGAAAGAATGCTTAATACTTTCCCCTAATATACATGTATCTAAATAATGACAGGAAGGTCAATGGTAAACCATGGGCTAAGATGACAATAAAACAATAGCAAATCACAAACACCAAAGCAGATGCAAAGAACATGTCACAAAGAATCAGGGCAAACAGGTCAATGCATGATAACAATGGCTTGCTATATACATGTAGAACTTAGACGAATGGCCTCCTCCTCATCAGTCCAACAAGAAAACACCATCAACACGTAAACAGACATTGTAAACAGCGTTTGGTGACAAGGACTCCATAAAGTGATGTGGCGAGACAACGTTTTTTCATGCCTTGTGGTTATTAGTATTATTAGAAATGTTTACTATGCGTCTGCTGAGCCGTAGCCTTAGAGGTTTTTTCATTGCCCTGAGCCGGTGTCAGTATAGAATTGACCCCTGTGCATGTGAATAACTTGAAAGCGTTACCAGTGTAGTGGACTTCACTGGCGTTTTAGCGCTGACCAACCAGTGAATTTCAACTTGTGAATTGACCAGTCAGAGTGGGGTGGGATGGACAGTAGTGATTGGACTGGCTGGACTTGGTGACGTCAGCGAAGTTATTTAAACAAGTGTCGCCGGATGCTCGTGGCGTCATAACATTTATTTTCAGCAAGAGCAGTGACATCGGCGCCCTGCTCGGTGTAGGTGGAACTCTTCGCTGGTGACTTCGGTCTGTACGCAAGAGCGGTGGAACTCTTCGCTGGTGACTTCGGTCTGTACGCAAGAGCGGTGGAACTCTTCGCTGGTGACGTCGGTCTGTACGCAAGAGTGGTGGAACTCTTCGCTGGTGACGTCGGTCTGTACGCAAGAGTGAAGGAGGAGCCAGTTCCCTCGACACGACCCAGAAGAAGAAGAAATGCCGGAGAGAGAGAGAGAACGAAAGAATGCCAAGTTTCAGCTGTTTCATCGACTGTGGTGATTTCCCTCCAGGGTCACCGGCTGCAATGTCGGTGCACTCAGACCCCCTCCCCCCAATTCCAACCCCGGTGCTAACGCGGTGAGCGTGGGGTTTAGGTCCGTGCTTCTCCACCTGCACGTTTTTCATCGAAAGGGTCAGATAAGTACATTTAGTTAATTACCTCGGCTCGGGCAGACATCTTTCTTTTCATTGTTTTCTTTTTACTTGTCTCGCTTCAAATTGCTGAACTGAATTGATTGTTTTCTACTTGCATTCTATGCATTTATTGTAGCGTTTGTCGCTCAGTCACCATTCACTGGTAAATGCATTCATGAAAATTAAACTACTTCCTTTGAATTGATACCGTTTTTGCCATTGCTTCATTTAGACAATTACCATCTAGCGTGTGAATGGAGGAATGAAGGTGCGTGCTTTGGTTCTTCCCCTAGACATTTAAACGAGTTAATTTGATCAAAGAACAAGTACGTCACATTTGGGGGCTCGTCCGGGATAATTTGAACGAAATGCAAAAGTAAAGTAAATCTGAATTCATGTTTTACAGTTAAGTCTGGAGTGTCTGTGCCTTGAGCGAGAGTGATATGACCTGAACTGCCATTTTTGTTTTTGATTCACCTTGATTGCTTTCATGCCTTGCTGTGATGTGTGAGCCAGTCTCGTAGGAATACCAGGTGTTTCAGATGTAGGAAAATAGGGCATGTGGCGATGCTGTTGAAGGTTGTGGAATGTCCAGCATTGGGGAGAGTGTTGTGTTGTCTGGCATTGGTGATGCGAGTCGGTGTGAGGAGAGTCAGTGTGAGGAGGTTGCTTGTCGTTCGTTGGAGAGAGTGGGGTGTTGATGTGTTCCACCCGGAAGGAGAGGGAGAGGTTGAAGGATGAGACTGAGAGTGGGGTGTTGATGTGTTCCACCCGGAAGGAGAGGGAGAGGTTGAAGGATGAGACTGAGAGTGGGGTGTTGATGTGTTCCACCCGGAGGAAGAGGAGGTGTGCGGAAGTTGGGCATGAGTCTTGTGGGAAGACTGGTGTGGAGTCTTGTGGGAAGACTGGTGTGGAGTCTTGTGGGAAGACTGGTGTGGAGTCTTGTGGGAAGACTGGTGTGGAGTCTTGTGGGAAGACTGGTGTGGAGTTGGAGGATGTGGGAGAGGAAGGAATTGAGTCTTGTGGGAAGACTGGTGTGGAGTTGGAGGATGTGGGAGAGGAAGGAATTGAGTCTTGTGGGAAGACTGGTGTGGAGTTGGAGGATGTGGGAGAGGAAGGAATGGAGATGGGAGAGGGTGCATCGGAGTGTGCTGTGCAGAGAATGTGATGGGTGGAGTGTAAGAGTTTTGTGGTGTGGTGTGATGATTTTTGACTTAGTGTATGAAGTCAGTGAGAGGGTGGCATCATTCCTGGGAGGTGGTCGGGGTAACGGAATGTTAGGTTGTTAAATGAGGCTGATGTAGTCCTTCTTTTGTTTAGTTCTGTACCGACTATCCTAGTGGTAAAATAGACCACGTAACCCGGGGTCCCCTGTTGTTTGAGAGTTTTGACTGTTTGAATTGTGACTTGTGAAAAATGTCATGTCTATAACATTTTTCTCATTGTGGTAGGGAGGTGTGGCGAGACAACGTTTTTTCATGCCTTGTGGTTATTAGTATTATTAGAAATGTTTACTATGCGTCTGCTGAGCCGTAGCCTTAGAGGTTTTTTCATTGCCCTGAGCCGGTGTCAGTATAGAATTGACCCCTGTGCATGTGAATAACTTGAAAGCGTTACCAGTGTAGTGGACTTCACTGGCGTTTTAGCGCTGACCAACCAGTGAATTTCAACTTGTGAATTGACCAGTCAGAGTGGGGTGGGATGGACAGTAGTGATTGGACTGGCTGGACTTGGTGACGTCAGCGAAGTTATTTAAACAAGTGTCGCCGGATGCTCGTGGCGTCATAACATTTATTTTCAGCAAGAGCAGTGACATCGGCGCCCTGCTCGGTGTAGGTGGAACTCTTCGCTGGTGACTTCGGTCTGTACGCAAGAGCGGTGGAACTCTTCGCTGGTGACTTCGGTCTGTACGCAAGAGCGGTGGAACTCTTCGCTGGTGACGTCGGTCTGTACGCAAGAGTGGTGGAACTCTTCGCTGGTGACGTCGGTCTGTACGCAAGAGTGAAGGAGGAGCCAGTTCCCTCGACACGACGCAGAAGAAGAAGGAATGCCAGAGAGAGAGAGAGAATGAAAGAATGCCAAGTTTCAGCTGTTTCATCGACTGTGGTGATTTCCCTCCAGGGTCACCGGCTGCAATGTCGGTGCACTCAGACCCCCTCCCCCCAATTCCTGTGCTAACCCGGTGAGCGTGGGGTTTAGGTCCGTGCTTCTCCACCTGCACGTTTTTCATCGAAAGGGTCAGATAAGTACATTTAGTTAATTACCTCGGCTCGGGCAGACATCTTTCTTTTCATTGTTTTCTTTTTACTTGTCTCGCTTCAAATTGCTGAACTGAATTGATTGTTTTCTACTTGCATTCTATGCATTTATTGTAGCGTTTGTCGCTCAGTCACCATTCACTGGTAAATGCATTCATGAAAATTAAACTACTTCCTTTGAATTGATACCGTTTTTGCCATTACTTCATTTAGACAATTACCATCTAGCGTGTGAATGGAGGAATGAAGGTGCGTGCTTTGGTTCTTCCCCTAGACATTTAAACGAGTTAATTTGATCAAAGAACAAGTACGTCACAAGTGACAAACTCAACATGCTCACGTACACCCATGCATGAGAGTTTTCTAGGACCAAAAAGTGACAAAGATGCAAACTGTGCTCTGACTAAAACATTTCCATCTACCAGTGCTCCGTTTCCACAGACCTCTCAACTGCCCTGTGTGATGTCTACAGGTGAGAGCTTTTCAATGTGCCCTTATCATCTGCTGAGCTTTTGGAGCCTGCTTCAGCAGCTCGGCCAGGGGTGGCCCATGGGCGCTAAGAGGGCCACCTGGAGTCATCAGGACTGGCAGAGGCCAACTGTTTAGCTCAAGAAGGTTTTGACCTTCTTCTTGATCCTCTTTTTGCACATTTTGCACACTTTCACATTCTTGGCGCAGGACTCACACATGGTCAGGTGCTGGCAGGGCAGGAAGAGCATGCAGATCTCCTGGCTGTTGCATTCTCGACACAGGTTCTGCCGACGGAGCGCCTGGTTCTGCTCACGAAGCTCCCTGATTCTGTCAAGTTCCGAGGCCGACAAGTCCTCAGCATTTCCTGCAGTCAAAGACACATTGCCGCCACAGTGAGAAGCCAGACAGGGACATGGGGAACAGGAGGGAGGGAAAACCAGAATTTGACATTGATCATCTTCATTCATTTTCTTCTTCTAAGAAATTTTTTTTCAAAGGAAAGTGGTAGAAAGATTATTCCTCCCAGGCGTCCCACTTGTCTGCCAAGACGAAGAAAGGCAACAAGCTGGGACTGTTCCCTGAGAAAGTCAGGAAGTGGCGGCAGGCACTGCATACCGAGGCTCTTCCTCCTATGACAATCAGCTGTCTTGCTCTCAAGGACTATCTTCTCTCAGGAGGATCCCATCTGTCTCACAGTAAAGCCTGTCTGGTTTATCTTTTTCTCTGTAAAAGTATATGTTTGCATCTTTGGGTATAGAAAAGCCCCTTAAGTAGGTTATTTCCTTCATTAGTCAATCCTAGTTCTATCTAGTTAGCTATGAAGTAATTGGTCATTCTAAACATCCACACCTCTATCATCTAAGCATGTGTGTATGTGTGTGTGTATCTGTGTGTGTGTGTATCTGTGTGTGTGTTGTGTGTATGTGTGTGTATTGTGTGTGTGTGTGTGTGTGTGAGAAAGATATTGCTCCAACACAACGATGTCTAGGATTGACTTTGCCAGAGAGCAGAGATAGGTCATATTTACACATGAATGTGTACATGTATGTATGTGTGTATGTGTACGTATATGAGGCAGAATCTTGCACAGGTATTATGTAAGTGTATGTGTGTGCAGACATGCGTTCATGTGCATTCATGCATGCAAGTCTGCAAGGGACGTTGTGACAGGCATAGGGATAAGTGTGGAGATTCAGTTTTGTTGCTTCCTCTCACCTTCTATGGGTTCATCCTCTCCTCCAGCCGCAAGCTCCTCATCCTGTCTGCTTGAGGGGGGAGACTCGTCCATCTGTCCTGGACTGTTGCTGGCACCTGTACAACACACACATATACTAAGCTGCTGCCTGTACAACACACACAGACATACAAAGCAGCTGCCTGTACAACACACACAGACATACAAAGCTGCTGCCTGTACAACACACACAGATATGCAAAGCAGCAGCCTGTACAACACACACAGACATGCAAAGCTGCTGCCTGTACAACACACACAGATATGCAAGGCTGCTGCCTGTACAACACACACAGATATGCAAGGCTGCTGCCTGTACAACACACACAGACATACAAAGCTGCTGCCTGTACAACACACACAGACATGCAAAGCTGCTGCCTGTACAACACACATAGATATGCAAAGCTGCTGCCTGTACAACACACATAGATATGCAAAGCTGCTGCCTGTACAACACACACAGATATGCAAAGCTGCTGCCTGTACAACACACACAGACATGCAAGGCTGCTGCCTGTACAACACACACAGACATGCAAAGCTGCTGCCTGTACAACACACATAGATATGCAGAGCTGCTGCCTGTACAACACACACAGATATGCAAAGCTGCTGCCTGTACAACACACACAGACATGCAAGGCTGCTGCCTGTACAACACACACAAATATGCAAAGCTGCTGCCTGTACAACACACACAGACATGCAAGGCTGCTGCCTGTACAACACACACAGACATGCAAAGCTGCTGCCTGTACAACACACATAGATATGCAGAGCTGCTGCCTGTACAACACACACAGACATGCAAGGCTGCTGCCTGTACAACACACACAGACATGCAAGGCTGCTGCCTGTACAACACACACAGATATATATGCAAAGCTGCTGCCTGTACAACACACACAGACATGCAAGGCTGCTGCCTGTACAACACACACAGACATGCAAAGCTGCTGCTTGTACAACACACACAGATATGCAAAGCAGCTGCCTGTACAACACACACAGATATATATGCAAAGCTGCTGCCTGTACAACACACACAGACATGCAAGGCTGCTGCCTGTACAACACACACAGACATGCAAAGCTGCTGCTTGTACAACACACACAGATATGCAAGGCTGCTGCCTGTACAACACACACAGACATGCAAGGCTGCTGCCTGTACAACACACACAGACATGCAAGGCTGCTGCCTGTACAACACACACAAATATGCAAAGCTGCTGCCTGTACAACACACACAGACATGCAAGGCTGCTGCCTGTACAACACACACAGATATGCAAAGCTGCTGCCTGTACAACACACACAGACATGCAAGGCTGCTGCCTGTACAACACACACAGATATGCAAAGCTGCTGCCTGTACAACACACACAGATATGCAAGGCTGCTGCCTGTACAACACACACAGACATACAAAGCTGCTGCCTGTACAACACACACAGACATGCTAAGCTGCTGCCTGTACAACACACACAAATATGCAAAGCTGCTGCCTGTACAACACACACAGACATGCTAAGCTGCTGCCTGTACAACACACATGCTAAGCTGCTGCCTGTACAACACACACAGACATGCAAGGCTGCTGCCTGTACAACACACACAGACATGCTAAGCAGCTGCCTGTACAACACACACAGACATGCAAGGCTGCTGCCTGTACAACACACAGACATGCTAAGCAGCTGCCTGTACAACACACACAGATATGCAAGGCCTGTACAACACACACAGACATGCAAGGCTGCTGCCTGTACAACACACACAGACATGCAAGGCTGCTGCCTGTACAACACACACAGACATGCTAAGCTGCTGCCTGTACAACACACACAGACATGCAAGGCTGCTGCCTGTACAACACACACAGACATGCTAAGCAGCTGCCTGTACAACACACACAGATATGCAAGGCTGCTGCCTGTACAACACACACAGACATGCAAGGCTGCTGCCTGTACAACACACACAGACATGCAAGGCTGCTGCCTGTACAACACACACAGACATGCAAAGCTGCTGCCTGTACAACACACACAGATATGCAAAGCTGCTGCCTGTACAACACACACAGACATGCTAAGCTGCTGCCTGTACAACACACACAGACATGCTAAGCTGCTGCCTGTACAACACACACAGACATGCTAAGCTGCTGCCTGTACAACACACACAGACATGCAAGGCTGCTGCCTGTACAACACACACAGATATGCAAAGCTGCTGCCTGTACAACACACACAGATATGCAAAGCTGCTGCCTGTACAACACACACAGACATGCTAAGCTGCTGCCTGTACAACACACACAGATATGCAAAGCTGCTGCCTGTACAACACACACAGATATGCAAGGCTGCTGCCTGTACAACACACACAGACATGCAAAGCTGCTGCCTGTACAACACACACAGACATGCAAAGCTGCTGCCTGTACAACACACACAGATATGCAAAGCTGCTGCCTGTACAACACACACAGATATGCAAGGCTGCTGCCTGTACAACACACACAGATATGCAAAGCTGCTGCCTGTACAACACACACAGACATGCAAGGCTGCTGCCTGTACAACACACACAGATATGCAAAGCTGCTGCCTGTACAACACACACAGATATGCAAGGCTGCTGCCTGTACAACACACACAGATATGCAAAGCTGCTGCCTGTACAACACACACAGACATGCTAAGCTGCTGCCTGTACAACACACACAGATATGCAAAGCTGCTGCCTGTACAACACACACAGATATGCAAAGCTGCTGCCTGTACAACACACACAGATATGCAAAGCTGCTGCCTGTACAACACACACAGATATGCAAAGCTGCTGCCTGTACAACACACACAGACATGCAAGGCTGCTGCCTGTACAACACACACAGACATGCTAAGCTGCTGCCTGTACAACACACACAGACATGCAAGGCTGCTGCCTGTACAACACACACAGACATGCTAAGCTGCTGCCTGTACAACACACACAGATATGCAAAGCTGCTGCCTGTACAACACACACAGACATGCAAGGCTGCTGCCTGTACAACACACACAGACATGCTAAGCTGCTGCCTGTACAACACACACAGATATGCAAAGCTGCTGCCTGTACAACACACACAGACATGCTAAGCTGCTGCCTGTACAACACACACAGACATGCAAGGCTGCTGCCTGTACAACACACACAGACATGCTAAGCTGCTGCCTGTACAACACACACAGATATGCAAGGCTGCTGCCTGTACAACACACACAGACATACAAAGCTGCTGCCTGTACAACACACACAGACATGCTAAGCTGCTGCCTGTACAACACACACAGATATGCAAGGCTGCTGCCTGTACAACACACACAGATATGCAAGGCTGCTGCCTGTACAACACACACAGATATGCAAAGCTGCTGCCTGTACAACACACACAGACATGCAAGGCTGCTGCCTGTACAACACACACAGACATACAAAGCTGCTGCCTGTACAACACACACAGACATGCTAAGCTGCTGCCTGTACAACACACACAGATATGCAAGGCTGCTGCCTGTACAACACACACAGATATGCAAGGCTGCTGCCTGTACAACACACACAGATATGCAAAGCTGCTGCCTGTACAACACACACAGACATACAAAGCTGCTGCCTGTACAACACACACAGACATGCTAAGCTGCTGCCTGTACAACACACACAGACATGCTAAGCTGCTGCCTGTACAACACACACAGATATGCAAGGCTGCTGCCTGTACAACACACACAGACATGCAAGGCTGCTGCCTGTACAACACACACAGATATGCAAAGCTGCTGCCTGTACAACACACACAGATATGCAAGGCTGCTGCCTGTACAACACACACAGACATACAAAGCTGCTGCCTGTACAACACACACAGACATGCAAAGCTGCTGCCTGTACAACACACACAGACATACAAAGCTGCTGCCTGTACAACACACACAGACATGCTAAGCAGCTGCCTGTACAACACACACAGACATACAAAGCTGCTGCCTGTACAACACACACAGACATGCTAAGCTGGCACCTGTACAACACACACAAACATACAAAGCTGCTGCCTGTACAACACACACAGACATGCTAAGCTGCTGCATGTACAACACACACAGACATGCTAAGCTGGCACCTGTACAACACACACAAAAATGCACACAAAGCTGGTGCGTGCACAACACACACACACACACGTTAAGCGGATGCCTGTACAACACACACAAACATGCACACATAGCTGGTGCGCGTACAACACACACACACACACACACACAAAGCATGCAAAGTTGAGGGGGTAAAATACCACTGAAAACTCAAGTATTCCCCTGTACCAGTCCACTGTCTGTAGCTAAAAATAAGTGAATTTCCTCTCCACCTGTCCCTGATGATAACGTGAGAACATGTGACTCATGAAAGAATAAATTATGAACCAGTTGGAGAGGATGGAAGAATGCATTAATGACCTCAGAAGTCCTAGAACAAATGATTTTCAAAATCTAGTCAGCACTTCAGTCTTTTTTCTCTCTTTTCAATGCCATAGCTCTAAATCTAATCACTATTTCTTTGGGTTTTTTCTTGTCATCTGTGTCATTCATTGAGTTTGTACATCCTGAAAATCTTCCTTCTCAACCTGTACCCATTTCCCCCCCAAAACTGCAATCTTTATCATCTAAATTCTCTCTCTCTCTTGCGCTCTCTCTCTCTCTCTCTCTCTCTCTCTCTCTCTCTCTCTCTCTCTCTCTCTCTCTCTCCCCCCCCCCCCCTCTCTCTCTCTCTCTCTCTCTCTCTCTCTCTCTCTCTCTCTCACTCACTCACTCACTCACTCACTCACGCGCTCTCTCTCTCTCTCACTCTCTCTCTCTCTCTCTCACGCACGCACGCACGCACGCTCTCTCTCTCTCTCTCTCTCTCTCTCTGCACTGTGCATCATGTACCTCCTGATCATCAGTAGCAGTGAGACTACAAATATTCTGGCAGTGACTCTTACATAATGTTTTTCCCCTGTAAGTCAAGTGGAGGTAGAAGGTACAGCGGAGGATCACACAAAAGGAAAGATTGCATAAGCTTGGCATCATCGGGCAGATTTCTACCATCTACAGCCAATGACTGTTAACTTACTGGTGTCACACTGTTAGACAATTTCACTGGGCACAGTCATTGATAGGCCCAGCTTTGGCTTTGCTACATGTCTTCAGATGACAACACACATTTCTTCCAGTTGACCACAGGATGGAAATCTGATGCATCATACTGAAACTTGTAGCAATTTGCTGTCAATACAGACCATACCCACTGTGAATCGTCTGGCAATGCAACATCAATGACTTCATTCAAGCGAAGACGGAAACCAATCAAGAGAAGGGAGTGATAGAAAGACAAAGCCTTAACAAACCTTGCAGCTCATCTTTCGCCACAGGAGCTGGCTTCGGATGAGTGGTCTCTGCAGCAGCAGCAGCAGCAGCTGGTGTGGGGGCAGACTGGGGGGCAGCTTGGGGGGCAGACTGGGGGGCAGCTTGGGGGGCAGACTGGGGGGCAGGGACTGAAGGGAGGGAGGTCTGTGGAGCAGGTCGCTCTCTGCCACCACTGCTGATGTCCTGGTAGTTGTCGGACACACCTGCAAGGTGAGAACCACAGCGTTACACTGCTGGCGTCTTCCTACACTGCTGGCGTCTTCCTACACTGCTGGCGTCTTCCTACACTGCTGGCGTCTTCCTACACTGCTGGCGTCTTCCTACACTGCTGGCGTCTTCCTACACTGTGATGAAAACCCTTGCCCTGGCAGGCATGGAGGCGAGCTGATGGGCTGGGGGGAGAGGGGGGGGGGGGGGAGGGAGAGAGAGAGAGAGAGAGAGAGAGAGAGAGAGAGAGAGAGAGAGAGAGAGAGAGAGAGAGAGACAGACAGACACACACACACACACAAACACATACAGACATACACAAACATACAGAAAGAGATAGAGGCAGAAATGGGCTTTAAGAAAAAAGGCATGCTTACAATGAAAAAAAAAGATAAAGATTTTGATCGAAGTGATTCCTGCCACTAACCACTTTCATCAAGATTTCAAGACGTTATTCCATAACATTCTGGGAAAACCGAAAATTCTCCACTTTCAGTTTCAGTATCTTATCAAATATGTTGTAGTTATGGATAGGCAGGCTGACATTCTGTCAATGATGAAATTAAAAATGTTTTCAATCAGGACACATCTGTAGTGTGTTTGCGGTGATGAACAAGACAGCCAAGTAAGAGCCATGCTGATCTGCAGTGTGTTTGCGGTGATGAACAAGACAGCCAAGTAAGAGCCATGCTGATCAAAGGAAACCCAAAGAAATTGGAAAGAAAATCTTACGTGGTCTCGGGATGTTTTGAGGTTCCTCATTCAGGGCAAACCGTTGCACGATCTCTTCCTGCTCCCGATCCTGACAAACAGCAGACCAGCTTGATGAGAAGGTAATCCAACAATGACATGCACACACATTGGCCCATACAAGCTTAGCTGTGCTGTACATAAGTTTGTAAGAACATTTATGAAACAATAAACTCAAACCTGTCAGAGATGCTCAAAGCGAGACACATGATCTGAAGTAAAAAAGAAAGTCTTCATTTGTTTCTTGAATGTTTTCAAAGACTTGCACTTTCTCGGTGCCTCTGGAATTATGTCAGAGAATAGATTATTATTATCATAATATTAATCATCATCATTATCATTACTGTTATTATCATCACCATCATCATGATACAAAATGACTGTTACTTATCTTTACTAAAACTTTGCTCACTTTTAAGTACACCATGCATTTCCAATAACTACCGCATTTAGCTTTGACCACAGTGAAGGTGACTGAGAAAAAAAGTGTCGTCTGATGGTTGTTTCATGGAAAAACAAAAACAAAAACAAAAAAAATCTGGGAGGTACAATATGTTAACATTTCCCAACTGTACTCACCATTCTTTCACACTACTGACAACCACTGCACACATCTCAGACTTAAATATGCAAGAGCAGCTTATCAAAACAATCCATTGTATCTGGAACTCAACTCATTCCTACAAATCATCAACAAACACTTCTGTCTCCAATTTTGTCCTCCAGTCAAATTACAGTGGTGACAATAATTTGTCATCACAGCTACAATCCAAGCAAACAGAAACTGGAGAAGCTCTCTCTTTCTCTCTGCTGCACTTTCCCTTTCACTGGTATGAATTTCCCCTCTCAATGGTGACATTTCATTCTGACATGCAGCTGCTTCTGGGTGATGATATCACAGTCACCACCCTACTCCACGCATGAGGCATATCCTGGCTATGTCCCCGCTTCCTGGCACGGCAGTCTGTTAAACTCACCCGCCTGACGATCTGTTGGAAAGCCTGCCTCACATAATCCTGGCCCTGAGTCACAAGGAGGTGTTCGCAGGTGGACCTCCATCGGACATGCTCCAGCCACGGGTCATCGTCGTCATCCCAGTGCTTGAGTCCCAGGCCACAGTGGTAGCAGCGCACACAGTCTCCAGCACCTGTCACATCATGACAATGGCAAAGTGGCATTGGAACTTCCACTGTACCACAGCTTTGGGGGGTCAAAAATGTCGTCTCTTGTGCGTGGCTGCCTAATGAGGTGATAGCAAGAATGGAAACCTTGCCTGTCCCCAGCATCTCTTGTATGAAAACTTTCAATCAAATTTCAAGGCATCCTGGCAAGTCATGCAGATAGGTGATGATGAGGTCCCGAACTTCAGGTGTAATATTTTCTTTCCTGGTAAAATTTGCACCTTCTTTGTTATTGTTGGTCATCTGGAGCACTCCTTGTACCAAGCCTGCAGATTTTCTGCATAATCTATCTTCCCTCTGCTGACCACGCCTTATGATGCATAATCTATCTTCCCTCTGCTGACCACGCCTTATGATGCATAATCTATCTTCCCTCTGCTGACCACGCCTTATGATGCATAATCTATCTTTCCTCTGCTGACCATGCCTTATGATGCATAATCTATCTTTCCTCTGCTGACCATGCCTTATGATGCATAATCTATCTTTCCTCTGCTGACCATGCCTTATGATGCATAATCTATCTTTCCTCTGCTGACCATGCCTTATGATGCATAATCTATCTTTCCTCTGTTGACCATGCCTTATGATGCATAATCTATCTTTCCTCTGTTGACCATGCCTTATGATGCATAATCTATCTTTCCTCTGCTGACCACGCCTTATGATGCATAATCTATCTTTCCTCTGCTGACCATGCCTTATGATGCATAATCTATCTTTCCTCTGCTGACCATGCCTTATGATGCATAATCTATCTTTCCTCTGTTGACCACGCCTTATGATGCATAATCTATCTTCCCTCTGCTGACCACGCCTTATGATGCATAATCTATCTTTCCTCTGCTGACCATGCCTTATGATGCATAATCTATCTTCCTTCTGCTGACCATGCCTTATGATGCATAATCTATCTTTCCTCTGTTGACCATGCCTTATGATGCATAATCTATCTTTCCTCTGCTGACCATGCCTTATGATGCATAATCTATCTTTCCTCTGCTGACCATGCCTTATGATGCATAATCTATCTTTCCTCTGTTGACCATGCCTTATGATGCATAATCTATCTTTCCTCTGCTGACCACGCCTTATGATGCATAATCTATCTTTCCTCTGCTGACCATGCCTTATGATGCATAATCTATCTTTCCTCTGCTGACCATGCCTTATGATGCATAATCTATCTTTCCTCTGCTGACCATGCCTTATGATGCATAATCTATCTTTCCTCTGCTGACCATGCCTTATGATGCATAATCTATCTTTCCTCTGCTGACCATGCCTTATGATGCATAATCTATCTTTCCTCTGCTGACCATGCCTTATGATGCATAATCTATCTTTCCTCTGCTGACCATGCCTTATGATGCATAATCTATCTTTCCTCTGCTGACCATGCCTTATGATGCATAATCTATCTTTCCTCTGCTGACCATGCCTTATGATGCATAATCTATCTTTCCTCTGCTGACCATGCCTTATGATGCATAATCTATCTTTCCTCTGCTGACCACGCCTTATGATGCATAATCTATCTTTCCTCTGCTGACCATGCCTTATGATGCATAATCTATCTTTCCTCTGCTGACCATGCCTTATGATGCATAATCTATCTTTCCTCTGCTGACCATGCCTTATGATGCATAATCTATCTTTCCTCTGCTGACCATGCCTTATGATGCATAATCTATCTTTCCTCTGCTGACCATGCCTTATGATGCATAATCTATCTTTCCTCTGTTGACCATGCCTTATGATGCATAATCTATCTTTCCTCTGCTGACCACGCCTTATGATGCATAATCTATCTTTCCTCTGCTGACCATGCCTTATGATGCATAATCTATCTTTCCTCTGCTGACCATGCCTTATGATGCATAATCTATCTTTCCTCTGCTGACCATGCCTTATGATGCATAATCTATCTTTCCTCTGCTGACCACGCCTTATGATGCATAATCTATCTTTCCTCTGCTGACCATGCCTTATGATGCATAATCTATCTTTCCTCTGCTGACCATGCCTTATGATGCATAATCTATCTTTCCTCTGCTGACCATGCCTTATGATGCATAATCTATCTTTCCTCTGCTGACCATGCCTTATGATGCATAATCTATCTTTCCTCTGCTGACCATGCCTTATGATGCATAATCTATCTTTCCTCTGCTGACCATGCCTTATGATGCATAATCTATCTTTCCTCTGCTGACCATGCCTTATGATGCATAATCTATCTTTCCTCTGCTGACCATGCCTTATGATGCATAATCTATCTTTCCTCTGCTGACCATGCCTTATGATGCATAATCTATCTTTCCTCTGCTGACCATGCCTTATGATGCATAATCTATCTTTCCTCTGCTGACCATGCCTTATGATGCATAATCTATCTTTCCTCTGCTGACCATGCCTTATGATGCATAATCTATCTTTCCTCTGCTGACCATGCCTTATGATGCATAATCTATCTTTCCTCTGCTGACCATGCCTTATGATGCATAATCTATCTTTCCTCTGCTGACCATGCCTTATGATGCATAATCTATCTTTCCTCTGCTGACCATGCCTTATGATGCATAATCTATCTTTCCTCTGCTGACCATGCCTTATGATGCATAATCTATCTTTCCTCTGCTGACCATGCCTTATGATGCATAATCTATCTTTCCTCTGCTGACCATGCCTTATGATGCATAATCTATCTTTCCTCTGCTGACCATGCCTTATGATGCATAATCTATCTTTCCTCTGCTGACCATGCCTTATGATGCATAATCTATCTTTCCTCTGCTGACCATGCCTTATGATGCATAATCTATCTTTCCTCTGCTGACCATGCCTTATGATGCATAATCTATCTTTCCTCTGCTGACCATGCCTTATGATGCATAATCTATCTTTCCTCTGTTGACCATGCCTTATGATGCATAATCTATCTTTCCTCTGCTGACCATGCCTTATGATGCATAATCTATCTTTCCTCTGCTGACCATGCCTTATGATGCATAATCTATCTTTCCTCTGCTGACCATGCCTTATGATGCATAATCTATCTTTCCTCTGCTGACCATGCCTTATGATGCATAATCTATCTTTCCTCTGCTGACCATGCCTTATGATGCATAATCTATCTTTCCTCTGCTGACCATGCCTTATGATGCATAATCTATCTTTCCTCTGCTGACCATGCCTTATGATGCATAATCTATCTTTCCTCTGCTGACCATGCCTTATGATGCATAATCTATCTTTCCTCTGCTGACCATGCCTTATGATGCATAATCTATCTTTCCTCTGCTGACCATGCCTTATGATGCATAATCTATCTTTCCTCTGCTGACCATGCCTTATGATGCATAATCTATCTTTCCTCTGCTGACCATGCCTTATGATGCATAATCTATCTTTCCTCTGCTGACCATGCCTTATGATGCATAATCTATCTTTCCTCTGCTGACCATGCCTTATGATGCATAATCTATCTTTCCTCTGCTGACCATGCCTTATGATGCATAATCTATCTTTCCTCTGCTGACCATGCCTTATGATGCATAATCTATCTTTCCTCTGCTGACCATGCCTTATGATGCATAATCTATCTTTCCTCTGCTGACCATGCCTTATGATGCATAATCTATCTTTCCTCTGCTGACCATGCCTTATGATGCATAATCTATCTTTCCTCTGCTGACCATGCCTTATGATGCATAATCTATCTTTCCTCTGCTGACCATGCCTTATGATGCATAATCTATCTTTCCTCTGCTGACCATGCCTTATGATGCATAATCTATCTTTCCTCTGCTGACCATGCCTTATGATGCATAATCTATCTTTCCTCTGCTGACCATGCCTTATGATGCATAATCTATCTTTCCTCTGCTGACCATGCCTTATGATGCATAATCTATCTTTCCTCTGCTGACCATGCCTTATGATGCATAATCTATCTTTCCTCTGCTGACCATGCCTTATGATGCATAATCTATCTTTCCTCTGCTGACCATGCCTTATGATGCATAATCTATCTTTCCTCTGCTGACCATGCCTTATGATGCATAATCTATCTTTCCTCTGCTGACCATGCCTTATGATGCATAATCTATCTTTCCTCTGCTGACCATGCCTTATGATGCATAATCTATCTTTCCTCTGCTGACCATGCCTTATGATGCATAATCTATCTTTCCTCTGCTGACCATGCCTTATGATGCATAATCTATCTTTCCTCTGCTGACCATGCCTTATGATGCATAATCTATCTTTCCTCTGCTGACCATGCCTTATGATGCATAATCTATCTTTCCTCTGCTGACCATGCCTTATGATGCATAATCTATCTTTCCTCTGCTGACCATGCCTTATGATGCATAATCTATCTTTCCTCTGCTGACCATGCCTTATGATGCATAATCTATCTTTCCTCTGCTGACCATGCCTTATGATGCATAATCTATCTTTCCTCTGCTGACCATGCCTTATGATGCATAATCTATCTTTCCTCTGCTGACCATGCCTTATGATGCATAATCTATCTTTCCTCTGCTGACCATGCCTTATGATGCATAATCTATCTTTCCTCTGCTGACCATGCCTTATGATGCATAATCTATCTTTCCTCTGCTGACCATGCCTTATGATGCATAATCTATCTTTCCTCTGCTGACCATGCCTTATGATGCATAATCTATCTTTCCTCTGCTGACCACGCCTTATGATGCATAATCTATCTTTCCTCTGCTGACCATGCCTTATGATGCATAATCTATCTTTCCTCTGCTGACCACGCCTTATGATGCATAATCTATCTTTCCTCTGCTGACCATGCCTTATGATGCATAATCTATCTTTCCTCTGCTGACCATGCCTTATGATGCATAATCTATCTTTCCTCTGCTGACCATGCCTTATGATGCATAATCTATCTTTCCTCTGCTGACCATGCCTTATGATGCATAATCTATCTTTCCTCTGCTGACCATGCCTTATGATGCATAATCTATCTTTCCTCTGCTGACCATGCCTTATGATGCATAATCTATCTTTCCTCTGCTGACCATGCCTTATGATGCATAATCTATCTTTCCTCTGTTGACCATGCCTTATGATGCATAATCTATCTTTCCTCTGCTGACCATGCCTTATGATGCATAATCTATCTTTCCTCTGCTGACCATGCCTTATGATGCATAATCTATCTTTCCTCTGTTGACCATGCCTTATGATGCATAATCTATCTTTCCTCTGCTGACCACGCCTTATGATGCATAATCTATCTTTCCTCTGCTGACCACGCCTTATGATGCATAATCTATCTTTCCTCTGTTGACCATGCCTTATGATGCATAATCTATCTTTCCTCTGTTGACCATGCCTTATGATGCATAATCTATCTTTCCTCTGCTGACCATGCCCTTTTGGTCAAGATGGAGTCACCGTATGATGCATAGCCTAGCTAAGCATACACGCGCACATCATAGTCTAGTGTACATGCGCACATCATAGTCTTGTGTACATGCGCACATCACAGTCTTGTGTACATGCGCACATCACAGTCTTGTGTACATGCGCACATCAGTCTTGTGTACATGCGCACATCACAGTTTTGTGTACATTCACACAGTATTGTTGTTCAATTAAGGTAAGAACAAGAAGGGCAAAGCCCATACGACTCACATGCTTGACCTTGACCTTTACATGACCTTGATCTTCAGGTGACCCTTAAGGTCAAGGTCAAACAACTACACCTAGCAGTGACATACACTAAGAAATGCTTTACACATTTTTCCTACCAAAATACATGTGGCCTTGACCCAAGGTCAACGTCATCCAAGGTCATGCAACACAAAGCTGTTAATTCAAGACATAGGAAGCACAATATTGCTTATTGGCACTTTCTACCATGAGATATGGTCACTTTTAGTGGTTCACTACCCCATTTTGGACACATTTCATAAGGGTCAAAGTGACCTTGACCTTGATGATATGTGACCAAATGTGTCTCATGATGAAAGTATAACATGTTCCCCACATAATTATTAAGTTTGAAACAGTTATCTTCCATAGTTCAGGGTCAAGGTCACTTCAAAATATGTATACAATCCAACTTTGAAGAGCTCCTGTGACCTTGACCTTGAAGGAAGGTCAACCAAACTGGTATCAAAATATAGGTATTACTTTGCTCTATATACCATATATAGGTGAGGTATCCAATCTAAAAAACTTCAGAGAATATTGAGAAAATGTGAAAAATGGCTGTTTTTAGACAACATTTATGGCCCCTGCGACCTTGACCTTGAAGCAAGGTCAAGTCACTATGTATGTTTTTTGAGGCCTTGTCATCATACACCATCATGCCAAATTGGGTGTTGATAGACTTAATATAGTCTCCGAGAAAAATCCAACGTTAAAGTTTTAAACGGACGCCCAGACGCCTGGACGGACGAAACGGGTGAGTACATAGACTCACTTTTGCTTTGCATGTGAGTCAAAAAGGTGCTCCATTTTTATACTGCAACTTTTCCACCCATTCATTGGTGCTTATACCGCACACATTTACCCCCTGGTCATTGGGCTACCTGTTTTTATCCCTCCAACACCGTCTCACCTCCCTGGGGAGCATGCAACCAGGCTGCGGATGAATGCGTCAAAGTTAGCCTTCACCATTTTCCAGCTGCGCCCTCCCAGGTACCCATTTTACTCCTGGGTGGGGAGAAGCATTGTGAGTAAAGCATCTTGCACAAGGATGCAATTCTATAGAATCTGCGCAATTTCAAACACCGCAACCATGAGCCACAAGCGACTGCAGGACAAGAGCACTGACCACTCGGCCACATTTGGTCAAGAGTACACAGGTGCTGAGTAAGCCAATTTCACTACCCTACCTCAAAACAGAGCCTATTTCTCCTCACACTGTCAACTCACACAATCCAAACTTGTTTCATGTTGTTGACAAAAGATCGATGTTTCTGCACATGTGTAAACTTGATGCTTAATAAATCTTCTTCAACTTTGATGTTTTTCATGTTTTGCGCGAAAGATTGAATGAGAGAAAGTGTGACGCTGCGGTGTAAAGTTAAGTTAAGACGAATGCTAACCTCTAATTTGACTAACAATTATGGTTTTATTTCATTTCTTCTTGACCTAGGAGCAAAAATATCATTAATAATTGGATGTTGAAGCTGCAATAAATTTTTGTGTTGAATAGTTTAGTTGTATTTGAAGAAGACAGTTTGGAGTCTTATCTTAACTTGACACCACCACTCATTCAGAAAAAGAGCCACAAAAGATAAACTAAAGATTACATTCAGTTTTTCTTTTCTGTACAGTTTAGACATCGCCTAATGCATCATATTTATGGGAAATGAAGAGTGTATCATTACTCATTTACTGTATCAGAAAGTTTATTTTGAAATATTTGTGTCACACAATACTCAGCACCTCTGTACTCTTGACCATTTACATGTATTTCATGACTCAAACAGAATGCTAGTGAAGGAAAGAAATCCTTCACAGTGACGCTAAATAACTAGCATTGAACCATGATGGATCATGCTGCACATCGCAAAAGGAAATCATGCAGTCTTCCCGATAGACTGTGACGATGTCAGACTCCGATGACAATACAAATCCATTCTGTCAACTTGACTCAGCTCAGCCATATTGTGACAGGGAAATGCAAAAAAGAGAGTGTGAAATTGAAAGGAAAAGCAGCCAGTACAAGCGTTCCTCTGAATAGGCAAGGTTCGCTGCACTACAAGGCAGTCATCAGATATCTAGGAGAGAAGGAACACTTCCTCACAAGAATTACATGGGTCACATACCTGCGTAGAAAAAGCCAGCATGGGCCAGAACCTCCGGTCGCTGTGTGCGAGACTCAGGCCAGTTGCGGTAGGAGTTGAACCTTTGCTCATACGTGGCGTAGTTCTTGTTGGCATGGGATCGCGAAAACTGGCCAGTCCCCGCTGCTGCCCCTCAGTGGCCACTGCATCCCCACTTTCCTGCCCCCTCGCACCCCCTACAGCCAGGGCAGTGGGGGGTGGCAGCAAGGTCTGGACCAGGGGGGTTGCAGTTTGCAGGGCAGGGCGGGTCGATACTGGGAGCAGTGCCTGCAGTCTTTGTCCAACTATTCCGTAGCCACCACCAGACTGCAGATGTCCAGCACAGGAAAATCAGTGTCTTATCTGGGTCAAGTTTCTCCATGGTCATCATTCCAGACTTTCAGTATACAGTGCTGTGTCTGGGTCAAGTTTTGTCTGTGGTCATCATTCACAACTTTCAGTATACAGTGCTTTATCTGGGTCAAGTTTTCTCCGTGGTCATCATTTACAACTTTCAGTATACAGTGCTTTGTCTGGGTCAAGTTTTTTCAGTATGCAAGTACACATGATTTTCCACAGCATGAATATTCATGGCATTCAACCCTGCATGCAATTCAACACAACATAATCTGAGCCTGGATGCAAAATCATCACAGCAGTTGAGCAGAGAAAGGGCTAAACCTCACAGAACTGCTGTGCAGATCTTCCCTGTGTGTGGCACCTTTGAAAATGTCCCATCTCGTGACAGTGCAACTCTCACTTGCCTCGTCAAGACTGCCAAGTACAGGAAACAAAGCTGCTAGCCCTACAGGACGCAGCCCACACCACTCACACCTTGGCCTACTGCTTTCGATGCAGATCGGGCCAAGGAGTCGAGTGGCACGGCTGTTCTGGCACGCAGACGTGCTTCTTCAGCTCATGACCTGCTGCTTTGGTCATGCAGCTCTGGTCATGTCCGAGGGCTGGCATGATTGCAGCAGAGGACCTGGTGTTTTCTGTCATGGCCAGCAGTGCGCACCGACATGGCCCCATCCTGACTACTGGGTGGTATGCACTCTGCAGCTCCAACCACACAAGCAGAAGAGTTTTTGCTACCTCATATGTCTCCGTGCATACAACCGCCAGGAGTTGCAACCCTGAGGTAGATAGGAGGAGCAACGCGACTGCCATGAAAATCTTAGAAGCCTTCGGAAGAAAGGTTTTTAAAGAGAAAGGGTTACCAGTCAATCAATATTCAATCATTTAGCTCTAATCATGACTAAAGTAAACCCTTTCCAAGGGAGGACATGAAACTGTCTTTATTGCAAAGACTATCCTTAAGAAATATTGTTCCACCAAGTATCTTCCCTTGGCTGTCTGAAAAATAGTAAAGATTATTTCATATCATAATGTAAATACTTAAGTAAAAAGATCCAAACGACACAAAACAATTTTGTTCATTCATAATAATCAAAACAAACTAAATTGGCATTCCGATTCTTAAAAAAATATTAAAAAATCAAGAACAAAACATTACATTGAATATTTCATGAAAAAGAAAATCAATGTTACAAAATAATAAATTGAAAGCTGGCATGTGTGAGATGTCTTTTTAAATGCATAGATATTCCAAAAGCACACAAAAATCACAAAACAAACACAGAGGGTATGACACTGAACATCAATGAGCCAGAAGTGGAGATAGCACACACATGCTGCACAATGAATGTCCTTCCACAGTAATCCAGCACCCTTGACAACAACAGTCCGTCAGCACCCTTGACAACAACAGTCCTTCCACAGTCCTCCAGGACTCCTGTTTCAAATCAACACGAGGACACACTGACATTCACCAGGACACAGCAGTAAAGAGAAGTAGGTGTGCACTACAAAGCAGACACAGATACTAGACTGCAATTGGAGCTGTTGACTCCCTTGATATGACACCATCAAGTGTGCCTGAATGATGGTGGCTGTTTGTGAGCTGAGCTTTGGACTACCTCTACAGCAAACACTGGATCTGAATGCCCCCGTCCATGTTCCCTCCGTCACACACTGGTAACACATCTGCAACCCTCTTGTGATACCATCCCAGCAGAAATTGAAAAGAAGGAAGGAAGGAAGGAAGGAAGAAAAGAAAGAAAGAAAGAAAGAAAGAAAGAAAGAAAGAAAGAAAGAAAGAAAGAAAGAAAGAAAGAAAGAAAGAAAGAAAGAAAGAAAAGGAAAAGAAGAAAAACTTTATGCTCCCAAGACGATTTTCAAGAACTGACTCTTGCTCTCTGACATCAAAGGTTTGCGTGTCACTGAGGATGCAAGTCACTGGGACAGAGCTGGCTGTGCAGTATCCCATTGATAACCAAGGCTGGACATCTGTGCAGTTACATGGAGGCAAGCCACTCGCATGCATAGGCCTCGTTCAACAGGAGTCAACAACTGGCAGCCTTTACATCAGCATATGCAAAGGTTATCAAATGTTGACATGTTGCCGCTGGCACATGCTTGCAAGTAGTTGGCAGTAAGAAACCCAGCATTGGATTACAGCCCATGCACTTACATGATACTGCATCTATCGGATACTTGTCTACCCATTTGGTTGGATACTGGGCTATTCACTGACAAAGGCACACTGTTTTGGAAAATATTTTGCAATCAAACAAACTGGGTGTGGTGATTTTTGTCTGTAATAAAACTCAAATTCTAAGAAGCTTTCATGCATGATGCGTGACGGAGAGAATAGGGGTAGTGAGCAACCTGGGCACTTGCCTTGAGGAAGAGAAGCTGGTCTTGTACTGGTACAGCTTGCAAAAGACTGCCACTCCTCGATTCAGTAATGCAGAGGAGGGCTCTGTAATCATCCTGTGACCCACTAGAATTTATTCCATGCATCTCTGGAAGTTTCAAAATCTACAGATAGAAATGACAACAAAGGCATATCATGCAGCAAGATCAAACCAGAGCATAGGTGTTACAAACTCTGCAGGAATCAGCACAGCCAAGGAAAGAGTGTATATGGAAAGGCAAAATGCACCTCAGATGGTCAAGCAAGATCACCGGTGCCTGAAGCTATAGATACGAGTGGAGAGATCACAGCAGCGAGGACTCAACACCGGGGGTTACACACAGCCAGAGATGTTCAAAGTTCCTCTCCTGCTGGAGCCTCAGCCTACAGGGCTTCGGCGTCTGCTCCAGTAACTCAGGATGTTCACGGAGAACAACATTGGGCCTCAGTACACTGCACAGCAACTTGAACACCGTGTGTTCTGCATGCTTTGTGCAGCACGAACGACACCCCTTGGGACAGACGTAAACTTTTAAGAAGGATCTTCCTCAGCGTGAGCTCAAATCATCTAGTCCTTCCCCTGCAGTTCAGGTACAAGCACGCATGAAAGATGAGGATGGTTTTTCTCCAGGTGGGACAAGCCTCAGGCACACCCTCCCTGGACTGGTGCAAATGAGTTCTCTCTGGTGGTCTTTGATTGAAAACTGCCTCATGCGCAACCACTCATGGAGACATTTGCTGCCATAAAGGAACCATGGCATAAACAGGTCCATCCACACAGCAGTGACTATGGAGCTGGCTCCATGAGTTTCAGTTCTGCCTGAGGTGGAGGTGGAGGTGGAGGTGGAGGTGGAGGTGGAGGTGGGGGTGGAGGTGATAACAAGAGGAAGGTTTGTGTTCCAGTTCAGGCCACTTCTATTTTCACCGCCACTCCCCATCCAAGCTGGCCACTTTCCTTCTCAGTCATGGCAGCGCCTCTGTGGTTCTGGATCATCTGACCTGCTCCCACATACACTTAGGGTTGACTGCCTGTCGCCAGTGCAATCCGAGAGTAGGCTGAACTTGTTCCAGTCCAGATGAACAAGCATAGGTGGCAGAGTCAACAGAAAAAGTATCTGTCTTGCAATGTGTGTATGGATCAGCATAGGTGAAGAATATCACAATCCCATTTTGAAGTAGAAAGACTAGCAATCAAACTTCCCTATCTGAATAAAGATTACACCAAAGAAAGAAAGAGAGAAAGAAGAAAGACTAGCAGTAGCAGTCGTCATGGTGATGAGATGCCACTTCCACAGCAAGCGGTCTGCGAGAACCTGCCTACAGGACTGGGGTCTCCTTTATCTTCCTTGCTGTACTCAGGCTCTGTCTACCCTCACTTCACCGCTCTGACTGTGAGCACTGAAAAAACAACTGCAGCTGGCTGCAAGAGCTGAAATGCAAAACAGGTGTAGACATACCCCCTGCAAAAATACCAGAATGTCAGCAGCCTTTAGGAAAAAAAACTGTGTTAGCATGGCAGCAAAAGCAAGATTGGTGTAGACAAACCCCTTGCAAAACTGTATGTGTGTCAACAGCCTTTAAAAAAAAGGTTCGCTCCTAGCATGGCAGGGACAGACAGCAAACCTACAGAGGCAGATTCTTTGGGAGCCTCAGAGAGACGGAGTTTCCTCAAGGACGCCTAGCACACAGAGGTGTACACTGACATGCCTCACTGCTCAAGGGAAACTTCCGGGCTTTAAGTCAGCACAGTGCTTGCGATGGACTAGAATTGGCAGCTCTTGCCCCGAAGTCGAGCAACACATGCCGTTCTGTCAGTGACCACGGCTCCTGTTGCAGACTGGGACATATGCCGCTCTACCCAGGCCAAAGCCACTGTGCATGCACAGCAGTGCTGTGTGCCATGCTTTGCACAAACCCGTACTGCACAGCATCTGTGAGGGACAAGAAACTTGACAATCCGCACACGTGTACTTGACTTTCTGTCTCTCTCATCAAACTGCATTTTTTACCAGTGGAGTCCTCTGAATGATCAAGACAGAGAGCTGCTTCACCAGACTAAAGAGGAGTACTCACCCGATTCAAGTTTCGGATGGTCTGCATGGCAGTGTTGGCTGTCACGTTGCTCTCCGTCAGCTTCTTTCTCCAGGTCTGCAGATACATCAACTGAGACACCCCGGACTCCGACTGCATGTTGGACAGCAGATCATGCTCCCCTTGGTCTGAGCTCAAAGGTTCGTTCCTCATCACAACTGGGCAACTTGGTGACAGGAAGCAGTGGATGAGGTGGGGGATGTCCATCACTGACCAGTTCCCATGCTGCCTCTCACACTGGAAGCACTGGGTGACGTCGTCCGTTCCAGTGTAGTAGAAACCAGTCTGGGCAAGGCGGACAGGAGAGGCCCGGTCGCAGGCAGGAAAGTCGGTGAAGGTGTGGAACCGCACGGACACATACTTGAATAGTCCTGCAGTTCGGTACAGCTGAACTCGATGCACTGGCACAGCAATGAGGTCCCGAAGGTGCCGACCAATTGGTGACCTCCACTCAGAGGTGAACGACTCTGTGAATTTGTCCAGATCCTTAACAGCACCACAGTTGTATTCTTGAAGAGACTTCTCATCCACTCCTCGGTCCTCAAAAAATGTCCTCAACCCCTCTCGAAGAGCATTCACTTTCCTCGTTGCAAGAGCTTGAAGGCGATGCTTATCTACCTTGCGCTCTGATTTCCCACAGTCTACCAGCATTTGCTTGCAGGGGAAACTGTCATTATGTCTTTTGGGCTCTGAACTAGGTGACAGCACCTGCATTGCAATTTGTTTCAAGCAATCATTGTATGTCCTTGGGTGTAGGGTCACAAATTCATCATCTTGCAGAGCTCTTGACACCTCAGTGCAATTGGATTCTGGGCGAGACCTTCCTTGAGAGGCAACTGATTCTGGAGGATTACTCAATGATGGTTGTGGCAACAGGCCATCTCTTTGTTTCTGCTCATGTCTACATGGAAATAAGATCTTCCTTGAAGAATGGAAACAATTCTTGTCCACCTTTGGCCAAGTTCTTCTGTGATACTTTTCTGGAAGCAAAGGATCTGTACAAGAATGTTCACATCTGAAAAACCTTTGTTGGTGAGCTATTCCTGGACACGTCTTCTTTTCTGTGAAAATGTGGCTTGCCTTCAAACTCACTTTCTTGTCATTCTGCCTATGCCTAGTCTGTTGAGATGCTTGGCCAGGTTGGAGCTTTCTTGGGCATTTCACATTTTTCTTTATTCTTACTGGTATGGGAGAGGGGAAGTTGCAGGATGTGACAAAGATAACTGTAACGATTGGTTCTTCATAAAGGATGATTTTTACCCTTTTCCACCATTCAAAGCGATCTTCAGCTGAAGATTCAACATAAAGAGGCTCAATTTCTTGGCTGCCAACTCCATGCCAGTGATTCTCTTCTTGTCTGTCAGTACAATCGGGATCTTCCTCTTCGCTGTCATCTTTGATAGACCCTCTCATCTCCCAGTTCTCAGTTTTTTCTCCTCTGGGGCAAGCATTGCCAATGCAAAGATCTCCTTTCATTATTCCGTTATCAGTGATGGCTCCCACAGCTCTTAAAATTACATCAGTTTCTGTGACATGAGCTTCTGAGACATCAGCTTTTGTGACATCAGCTTCTGTGTCATGAGCTTCTGTGACATAAGCTTCTGTGACATCAGCTTCTGTGACATGAGCTTCTGTGACATGAGCTTCTGTGACATGAGCTTTTGTGATATCAGCTTCTGTGTCATGAGCGTCTGTGTCATGAGCTTCTGTGGCATCAGCTTCTGAGACAAGAGCTTCTGTGACATCAGCTTCTGTGTCATGAGCTTCTGTGACATGAGCTTTTGTGACATCAGCTTCTGTGACATGAGCTTTTGTGACATCAGCTTCTGTGACATGAGCTTTTGTGACATCAGCTTCTGAGACAAGGATACTTTCCTCACTGTTGCAATCTGACTTTTCTTTCAAGCAACTGCTCACTCTTTCTCTGATCTCTTCCACTGAATAATCTGATGTGTCATAGGAACTGGCTAACTCATCTGATTTGCCCTTCCCTACTTCCCTTCCTGAAAATTCACCTACTGGCTTGTTACCTGGCAACTGGCTTGTCATGTTTATCGGGACAATTTCCTCTGAATCAAGTCTAAAAGACATCTCTAACTCTCTCTCTGCTCTATTATTAATGCTGTCTGAGCCCAGCTGACGCTGCTGGGTGCAGCAGTTGTACTCACTCAGAGCTGTTGTCTGTGTCTGTAGTTCACTGACCGACATGTATAGACAGGGGTCATGACTCTCAGAGTCACTAGATGCAACCCCTTGGGCATTCCTACATGCACAAGTCTCCTGGGCTGGTCTGTTCTGAAAATGCATACTTTCAATTTCCACAACTGCATTGCCTTGTCGAGCTGTCAGATTCACACAACTCTTCTCAACATCGAAAGTACCATTATCAATTAGGCCATCATCAGCATAGCCACGGCTCCAATCAGTTGTATTGCTCTTCTGCTGATCAGATAAGTAATCATGACCAGTATGTAAGCCAGTATACTCCATTTCTGGTGCTAAGCACTCAGAGTATCTCAATATATACTCAGAGAGCTGTTCTGGGCTGAAACATTGAGGTTTCCTCCTGATCTGTGAGTTTTCTTTCTGAAACCAAAAGCAAACACTGACAGATATGCAGAGATAAATTGAATCCTTCATTTGACATAAAGAGCTTTAATATATAATCCCATTTAAATTTTAATACTGTAAACTCAGATAAGCTTTGCAGTGTGAATGAAGGAGGGCTGCAAGATATATGCGGGAGCCAACTGTTAATTTTAACAGTGTTATATTGTAGTTTAAAGTATTTCTGAGCAGGCGTTTTTTGAATAATCAATTTCCACATGTTGCACAAAAACACCTCAGGGGAAATAGATACATATCCTTCTCATTCTGAGTCCAAGACTCTGGAACTCAGCTCCAGAAGAACTGAGGAGGTCAGAGAGTCTGACCAGTAACAGAAGGGGCCTAAAGACCCATCTGTTCCGAAAACAATAGTAGGTGCCTCCAGCATGCCTTGGTGGGCTAAAGGCCCATTATAAGAATGAACACACACATACATACACACATACATACATACGTATACAAACAATACCAATTGGTATCACGACATTCTTGCTTATTAATGTGTTCAGTATTGCTCATTTCCTTCACGAATAAAGTCTTTTTGATATGTATGTATGTATGTATGTATGTATGTATGTATGTATGTATGTATGTGTGTATGTATGTATGGAATAGGGTGAGTTAATCCACAAGTCAGCTGATGGGTGATCAGAAACAGGGAAAGGGAAACAATCAAGTGATCTCCCTTGAACTGTTGAACTGGAGGGACTGTGACACTTGTTGTTTGTAACATATTCTGTGCATCTTAGATTAGTTGTCTGATATACTATTGTGTTGTGGTATGTGTTAAATCTTATTTGTAGCTTTCCCAGCAAGTGCTAATCGATGCAGTATGTTTATTTGAATGGATGCTGACTCCAGGATTGCATCTCAATGTAATATTTCAAGTGTCTCTTCTGTCATGGTAATTTCTATTTGTGTGTAATGTCAATAAGACAGTGTTAAACACTGTACACCCAAACAGAAACATGTGTACTCACTGGAAATAGCTCCTGATTGTACTTACCTAAATATAAACAAGAAGGGCAAAGCCCATACGACTCACATGCTTGACGTTGACCTTTACATGACCTTGACCTTCAGGTGACCTTCAAGGTCAACCAACTAAACCTAGCAATGACATCATACACTAAGAACTGCTTTACAAATTTTTTCTACAAAATACATGTGACCTTGACCCAAGGTCAACGTCATCCAAGGTCATGCAACACAAAGCTGTTAATTCAAGACATAGGAAGCACAATGGTGCTTATTGGCACTTTCTACCATGAGATATGGTCACTTTTAGTGGTTCACTACCCCATTTTAGTCACATTTCATAAGGGTCAAAGTGACCTTGACCTTGATGATATGTGACCAAATGTGTCTCATGATAAAAGTATAACATGTTCCCCACATAATTATTAAGTTTGAAACAGTTATCTTCCATTGTTCAGGGTCAAGGTCACTTCAAAATATGTATACAATCCAACTTTAAAGAGCTCCTGTGACCTTGACCTTGAAGCAAGGTCAATCAAACTGGTATCAAAAGATAGGGATTATTTTGCCCTATATACCATACATAGGTCAGGTATCCAATCTCAAAAACGTCAGAGAAATTTGGGAAAATGTGAAAAATGGCAGATTTTTAACATTTACGGCCCCTGCGACCTTGACCTTGAACCAAGGTCAAGTCTCTGTGTATGTTTTTGTACGCCTAGTCATCCTACACCATCATGCCAAATTTGGTGTTGATAGACTTAATAGTCTCCGAGAAAATTCCAACGTTAAAGTTTTTTACAGACGGCAGGACACCCGGATGACCGGACGCCCAGACGCCCGGACGCCTGGACGGACGACACGGGTGACCTAGTATGAAAGTATAACATGTGTACTACAATGTTATGAAGTTTGGAAGAGTTATCTTTCATAGTTCGGGGTCAAGGTCACTTCAAAATATGTATACAATCCAACTTTAAAGACCTCCTGTGACCTTGACCTTGAACCAAGGTCAAGTCACTATGTATGTTTTTGTACGCCTTGTCATCCTACACCATCATGCCAAATTGGGTGTTGATAGACTTAATAGTCTCCGAGAAAAATCCAACGTTAAAGTTTTTTACGGACGACAGGACACCCGGCCGCCTGGCCGCCCGGACGGCCGCCTGGACGGCCGCTCGGACATCCAGACGGAACGACACTGGTGACCTAGTATGAAAGTATAACATGTGTACTACAATGTTATGAAGTTTGGAAGAGTTATCTTCCATAGTTCAGGGTCAAGGTCACTTCAAAATATGTATACAATCCAACTTTAAAGACCTCCTGTGACCTTGACCTTGAAGCAAGGTCAATCAAACTGGTATGAAAAAATAGGGATTACTTTGCCCTATATACCATATATAGGTCAGGTATCCAATCTCAAAAACTTCAGAGAAAATTGGGAAAATGTGAAAAATGGCTGTTTTTTAGACAACATTTATGGCCCCTGCGACCTTGACCTTGAAGCAAGGTCAAGCCACTATGTATGTTTTTGTACGCCTTGTCATCCTACACCATCATGCCAAATTGGGTGTTGATAGACTTAATAGTCTCAGAGAAAAATCCAACGTTAAAGTTTTTTACAGACGCCCGGACGCCCGGACGGACGAAAAGGGTGAGTACACAGACTCACTTTTGCTTCGCATGTGAGTCAAAAAGGCTCCTAATGTGCCAAATCTTGTTTGCAACTTCCCCAGCTTGTGTTACTTGATGAGTAAGTTTGTATGAATTAATGCTGCCTCCAGGATCACATGTCAATGCCCACAAACTATTTAAAGTGTTTTTACCATCAAGGTAATCATAATTTTCTAACTGTCTGTAAAGTCAATGTAACAGGCTCCTAATGTGCCAAATCTTGTTTGCAACTTTCCCAGCTTGTGTTACATGATGAGTAAGTTTGTACGAATAATGCTGCTTCCAGGATCACATGTCAATGCCCAATAACTATTCTAAGTGTTTTTACCATCAAAGTAATCATACTTTTCTAACTGTCTGTAAAGTCAATGTAACAAACTGATGGTAAACACTGTACAGGTGACTAACAGGCCTACAAATGTAAACTTATGTTTGGAAAAAATAATATATTGTGATAAAGGTCTTGCAAATGGCAAAGGCATATCATATGTTGTAGCCAAACAGAGATCTATATGTGTTAAGCCCATATGATCAGCCGCTACTACTCTTTATTCCAAATTAGGTCTCTGCTCTCTACAGATACTAAATGGTTGAGAGTTTATGCATTAATTTGTTCATGTGTGCAGATGTTGTACAATTTTCATGAATAAAGTCTTTTTGATATATGTAATTGTATGGGCGGGAATAGCATCAGTAGTACACTTTACAGCACATGCACCAGTGTCATCATCACCAACGTCGGAAGCAGCAGGGCAGTGGCAGGAAGACAGCAACAGCACCACCGTTAATCGTTATTCTCGGTTTTTGGTCATATCCATCATTAAATGAAATTTTAAAATCAAATTTCCTTATTTGTCATAATTGTTATAAGTAGTCTCACCACTTTTTATCATTTTTTTAAAACCAGACTTCATTAATTACATATTTCAATTTGTCATCAACCATGATAATTCACATATCTGTCGTTTTATATTGATTAGATGTCATCAGCAATTATAATTCACATATGTCATCATTTTGATAAGTATCCTCAGCATTGTCACACTGAGACAACACCGACAGCAACAGCACTACCATCAGTATCATCGCCTACTCAATCTTGTTATATTCATCTTCATCACTGCCATCATCATCACCACCACCATCATCACCACAATCATCATCATACTCATCATCACCATCACCACCACTACCACCATCATCACACTCACCACCACCACAATCACCACCACTCACCACCATCATCACACTCACCACAATCATCATCACACTCATTGTCACCATCACCACCACCACCACCACCACCACCACCACCACCATCAGCACACTCACCACCACCACCATCATTACACTTACCACCACCACCATCACCACCACTCACCACCATCATCACACTCACCACCACCACCACCACCACCACCACAATCGCCATAATCACTCTCACTACAACCATCATCATCACCATTTTTATTACACTTCACCATCATCATGATCACCAAGGCCATCACCACCCTCACTATCATTACTATAATATTTCTCACTGAGATTAATGCAAACAATGCTAATCACACATTAGTCATCATCAACATCATCATTATTTTCATATAGATAAAAATTAATCATTTTCATTAGTGAACATCACCATATTGTTGTCACCATTAATACATGACAGGTTGCAACATTGACTATCATTAGAGCAAACATTCTTAATAAAACATGTGTCATCATTAGCATCACCACATCACCAGAGCAGAGCCATCAGCGACACCAAGACCATCACCATTGTTGTCAAGTGTTCCTCTTCATTTCCTTGACTACATTGTGTATAAATTCTCTTCATGCTGGCAAAGTTAGAACTTCACAGGAGCAGTTCATACATACATATAAATCAATTTTATCCCTCCAGGTTTACTGGAGGTCCTACAGACTTTATCTGTCTGTGTGTGTGTGTGTGTGCGTGTGTGTGTGTGTCTGTCTGTCCCGTCTCCACGGCTTATATCTCAAAAACTACTGGACGGATTTCCTTGAGATTTTGCACACTGACTGGAAGTTAGGTCCGATTCAATATTATCAAATTTTCAGAATCGAGGTTTTAAAAGAAAGTGA
>JAWQFJ010000444.1:0-2500 GCA_034096865.1 Theodoxus fluviatilis
TCGGGTTCGCATTTTTCTGCATTTAAGTGACAGGACAGCCGAGTGAGATCAATCTACTGACCTTCAGTTTGGGGTCACGGTCTCCTCCAGCTCTTCCAGACTTCCTTCCTCTGCTCCCTTCACGTTTCCCAGCAGTAGATGACGTCACCGAAAATGTGGATGTTGCGGCTGTGACGTCAGAGCCTGGTTTGGCGGATAAGCGCTCCTGCAGAATTAAGTTACAAAAATTAAACAAAGAAATGTTCCTAAGTCGCCTGTATCACACGGCATTTTTCGGACAAGTTTTCGTGACAGAGGTAGTGTGGCACTTTAAGCTAAATGTGCATACTCAGGGTTATCTACACAGAATGTTTCCTACCTTGGCTTTCTGTCTGATGATGGAGGAGTCCTCGGGCTCCAGTTTCGGCAATGCGATTGTCAGGACGACTGCATCCTTCTCCAACAGGTCCCCCATCTCCTTCAGGACGGACTCCTTGGCGTGGAGGAGTTGAGCCGTGGCCTCGTCGAAACGGGAGAAGGCGTCCTTGTTCTTGACGGCCTTGACCTCCACAAGGAGGACTCCCAGGTGTGGGTGGAGGACAAGGATGTCCTTCTCGCCTGACTTGCTGTTGCCTGCCTTGCTGCTCAGGTCCTGGTTGTGGAAGAGGAACACTGGAGGATCATCCGGGCCCATGATTTCCTCCAGGGCTGCCTTGACAAGCTGTACAACAAGGAACTCGTTATACTCCGACTCCAGATGCTCGACTATATTCGGTTTTTGAACCATGTCTTTATCCAAGACATAGGAGAGTGGGTCCTTCTTGATTCGTATTTTTTTGGTTTTGGTCTGGTCGGTGCTGTCCCCGTCTTTCCCGCCGGATGAGGCTTCGACGTTTCCTTTGGAGGAAAGGCTTTGAGTTTCTGCAGCAGCGTTCTTGTCTTGCAAGGTTTCTCCAAGACGTTCTGCAGAAACAGTCGCCTTTCTCTGCTCTCCCTGCTGCTTGCTATTTGTGGAGACGTTGGAGCTTTGCCCTGTAGAACTCTCAGTGGCCGTGGATGGAGTTGTCTGTTCCCTTGAACCCTGAGCATCTCTGACCGCGCCTGCAGGCGGGGGTGGTCTGGCAGGAGTCACTCTCTTGTAAAGCGTCACCTTGGATTCTACGAAATCCGGGAAAACTTGGACCTTGCCTTTCTTGTAATAGACTTTGTCAAAGACTTCCATGTTCTGAAAAACAAAGAGCCAAATGTCGACATCCATGTTTTATGACAAGAAGAGGTGTGTCTACAAATCAGTCAGTAGTGCTGATATCATTACTCTCAGGATAGACTGGGTGACTAGAGAAAGACCCATGACAGTTGGGAAAGACTAGCAAATAACATGTAAATATTGGGATTCGGGTCACCCGGGCATGTAAAGCCGAAACAGCAGCGGCTGATACACGGCTGTATCGACAGGAGAAGACAACACGGACCATGGTAGCTCATCTGGTAGAGCATTTCGGGCGCTGATCGAAAGGTCGCGAGTTCAGTCCCCGCCTGTGGTCCAACATTTTCCTGTCTGTCCCACGCAGGGCTTCGGCTCTGTATGTTAAACTCCACTACAACAGTGGCTATGACATGAAATCAGTGAGACTGTGCTGGTCTTAAAATAAGTGTGCTTGTGTGCATATTGCATGCATGCACAAGAGCGTGCATACTGTTAAGTGAGAGTGTGTGTATATGTGTATGCTTGTCCATGCGAGATGTGTGTTTGTGAGAGAGTGCGCACGCACGCTTGTGTGCCAGCAAATTAAGTTTTGCCGAAAATGCCAACTACATGCAGTGAAAAATAACAACAACATTCCAAATCAGTCTTAAGTGTTGTTTGATAAAAGCACAAATGTGTGTGCTTGAATGAATATAAGATTTTACTGTTTGAGGTATTGAGAAGTTTTCTTTATGCTATTCGACTCCTAATCGAAGGTTACATAAGTAGTACCAGGATGCACTATTTCCCAATAATTATCCGACATGTGATCACTGCCAAATAACTGACGTGACTTTGACTTCACTTGGATTAGACGTAAACATCTATCACACACCCAAAATAGGAGATGCACAGAAAAAAATGTGCATGGCAAAACAGGGGAAGAGGCAGCCGAAACAAAAGATTGAAATGGGCAGACAATATTCGCGGCCGAAACGAAGTACGCAAAGTTTGAAGACTTGCAATGTAAGGGGAGAAGTGTTTGTCTTTCTGCAGAGACAGCTGGTGCAGTAAAAAGTTCCGTTTTACCCATGTACAAGGAGAAAGCAACAAAGCTGTGAGAACGCACGTTGATTTCGAGCAAACAGCTAAGTATCATTAGAAAAAGTGGTTTTTTGTGCAATTATTTTAAACTACAAAGTCTAAACCGATATTTAAAAGATTTCATTAACGCACAGTTATATTAATTAAAAACAACAACACAAAACAACGTCAGAGATCAATTACTCAAAATGACAGTAAAAAGCTCATGCATGTTTAACAACTCATTTTAAC
>JAWQFJ010000444.1:7500-14870 GCA_034096865.1 Theodoxus fluviatilis
TGTCAGATGGAATGGTAGCAAGTCGGACTTATTTGATTGTCCAGTTGGAACGAAACAAGGTGCCTTAGAGAGCCCGATACTATTTTCCTTATTTATTACATTTGTTGTTGAATTTGTTCGAGAACATGGTAGACACGGGGTTCAGATGCAAAGTGGGAAGGCAGGAATATTTATACAGAGAGGGAGACATATTTAGAGATAGAGACAGACAGGCAGA
The DNA here is from genome assembly GCA_034096865.1 of Theodoxus fluviatilis. Taxonomy (NCBI): domain Eukaryota; kingdom Metazoa; phylum Mollusca; class Gastropoda; order Cycloneritida; family Neritidae; genus Theodoxus; species Theodoxus fluviatilis. The sequence goes on from JAWQFJ010000444.1 coordinate 7,718, forward strand.
CAGACAGACAGACAGACAGACAGACAGACAGACAGACAGACAGACAGACAGACGGACGGACGGACGGACGGACAGACGGACGGACGGACGGACTGACGGACGGACGGACGGAAGGAAGGACGGAAGGACGGACGGACGGATGGACGGACGGACGGACGGACGGACAGACAAACAGACTCACAGACAGACAGACTCACACACAGACAGACACAGAGGAGACAGACACACAGAGAGACAGACACACAGAGAGACAGACACACAGAGAGACAGACATAGAGAGAGACAGAGAGACAAGACACAGGGAGAGACATATAGAGACAGAGAGAGAGACAGATGGACAGAGAGACAGATAGAGACAGAGAGAGATTGGTTGGTTGGTTGGTTGGTTGGTTGGTTGGTTTGGTTGGTTGGTTGGTTGCACTTTATTTTCCAAGGGAAAATCATGAAGTAGGCATGGCTGCCTGTTTTACATTCAGCCTTTAAGACAAGCAAGCAAGCAAACAGAACCAATCTCACCCCCACCCCCACGCACCCTTAATCCCACACAATAACAATAGTCACAATAAATTCATGGTAACGAAATACCACTTCAAAGATATTCACAATTGGAATTTAGATTAATATTAAAACAATCTAGTATGACTGCAAGAAAAGTGTTTAGTTTGAATTTAAAATCTTATAAATATTTCACAATTTTTAGAGAATTAGGTAGCGTGTTTCACATAGTAGCCCCTGAGTAAGATAGTCTACGTTTAAACGCGTCTTTGCTAGGCTTTGGTAATATAAAGTTATGTACATGAAGATTTGAATATTGGAATAAGTGTATTAAATAATAGGCACGTCACAATCATTAATTGTTTATTTCATTAAGACTCATTTGCTAAATAGCAAATGCTTTTGAAAAGGCGAGATGTTAAGTTCTTTCGTTTTGTCATCTGTAGATAGTGAACTATTTGTTAACTTAAGCTTAGAGGCTCTTTGATACAATGACTTGAGTCTGTTCATCTTAGCTTCACTACAGCCATCCCAAATTGTTGACGCATAGTTGACGTGAGATAAAATATAAGCAAGGAAGAAGATTTTGCAAGTTTGAATGTCAACAATATGTGTTTATTTGGAGAGAAGAAATGGATTAATCGAGGTATTTTTAATCAAATATAATCAATGTGTGATTGCCATCCTAAATAATCATAAAATATTATAGCAAGAACTTTGTGCTCAACAATTTTCTCGATTGGCAAAGAATCAAGAAAAAGAGGAAAGGGAAGTTGGCGTGGGTGGGTGTGTATGGGTGAGAAAGTTGGGGGGTAATGTTGGGGGGGGGGGAGTTGGAGGGGGAAGTTGGGGGGGGGATGGTGGTGAGTTGGGGGGGGGGGGGGAACGTTGGGGGGGGGGGGGAGTTGGGAGGAGGGGAAGTTGGGGGGAGAGGGGGGTTTATTGAGGGGGAGGGAGGAAGGTTTAGGGGGAGAGTTGTTGGGAAGGGGGAAGTTGGGTTGAGGGTGGGAGTTGAGGGGGGGTGGGGGGTGGGAGAGTCTGGAGGGTGGGCGAAAGTTGGTGGGGGGGAGGGGAAGTTGGTGGTGGTGGTGAAGTTCGGGGGGGGGGGGAGTTGTTGGGAAGGGAGTTGGCGGGGGTTGGGAGCATGGGAGGGAGATGGGAAAGGATGTTATGGGGGAGAGGGGGAGGGGGGGGGGGTAGTTGAGGGTGAGAGGAAGTCGGGATGAGGGGGGAATGGTTGGAGGGGGAGGGGGGGGGAGTTAGTGTGAGGGGGTAGGAAGAAGTTGGGGGGTCGTTGGGGTTGAAGTCTTCGGGGGGGTATGTTGTGTAGCAGGGAAGTTGGGGGGGGGGGGAGTTGGGATGAGGGAGGGGGGTAGTTGGTTGTGAGGAAGGAAAGTTTGGAGGGGGGGTAGTGTTGGTGGGAGGGGGAGGGGATTTGGTGGGAGGTGTGGAATGTTGGTGGTGGTGAGGGAAAGATGGGAAGGGGAAAAGTTGCTGGTTGGGGGGGGGGGGTGGGGTGTTGGGGGGGGGGGGAGTTGGCGGTGGGTGTGGGTGTCAGTTTGCGTGGAGGAGTGGGGTGGGGAGCTGTGGGGTCAGTTGGGAGGAGTTGATGGGTGGGGTGGAAGTTGGGGGGAGTTTGGAGGGGGGAGTTTAAGGGGGGGGGGGAGTATGTCCGGGGGGTGGGGGGTGTTGGTCGGGCGGTGGGGAGGGGGTTGGTTTGGGAATAGAGGAGTTGGTGAGGGGGAGTTGGGGGGATTGGGGGAGTTTGGGGGGAGTGGGGGAGAGTCGGGGGGTTGAGTGGGGGAGTAGAGGGGGGGGGGATGGAAGAAGTTAGTGGGAGGTGGTCGCTGAATGGGGGAAGTTGGTAGTAGTGGTGGTGGTGGAGTTGTTGAGGTGGTGATGGTGGTGGTGGTGATTGTGAGTTAGTGAGGGTGTGTGTGGGGGGGGGGGAGGGTTGGTGGTGGTGGTGGGTTGGGGTTGAGGGGAGGTGGTGGTGGTGGTGGAGTTGATTGGGGGGGGGGGGGGGGATTGGGGTTGGGAAGATGGTTGGTGGGAGTTCGTGGGGGGAAGGGGGGAGTTTCGAGGCGAGGGGCAGTTGGTGAAGGGAGTTGGGGTGGTTGGTGGTGGAGGTGAGTTGGGGTGGAGCTGGTGGGAGGGAGGGAGGGATTGGGGCAGGGGGAGTTTAGGGGGAGTTGGTGGGGGCAGTAGGAAGTAGGGGGATGGGAGGTGAGTTGGGGGGGGATTTGGGGGGGGGGGGATTTGGAGGATGAAGTTGAGGGTGGGGGTGAAGAGGCGGGTATGTTCGGGAGGGGGAGCGGATGGAGGGGGAGGGGGAGTTGGGGGAGAGGGGGGAAGGGTGTGTTGATGATGGTCAGTGAGGAAGTTGGGAGGAGTGAGGGAGTTGGGGTTGGGGGTGGGAGGAAGTTGACAGGGAGGAGTTGGAGGTTGGAGTTGGAGGGTGAGATGGGGGGGGGGGGGGGGGGGATTGGTGGCGGCGGTGGAATTGCAGGGGGGGGGCGAGGTAGTTGGTGAGGAGTTAGAGGGGGAGTTGGAGAAGGAGTTAATTAGGGGGGGGTGTTAGTGGGGGGAGTTATGGGGGGGAGTTTGTGGGGGAGAGTGGGGGGAGTTGGGGCGGGGGGGGGGGGGGGATGAAGGAATGCGGGGGAGATGGGGAGCGAATGAGTCTGGGGGGAGTTCGGGAGTGAATTAATCGGGGGGGGGGGGAGGGAGGGGAGAGTTAGGGGGGGAGTGGGTGGTTGGGGCGTTGTTGGGAGGAGGAAGTAGTGGGGAGGAGTGGGGGATAGTTGAGAAGTGAGGGAGTGGAGTGGAGCGGAGTTGGGGAGTGAGGGATTGAGTGAAGTTTGTGGGCTGGGGAGTGAGGGGGGGGGGGGGGGGGGGTGAGTTGGGGAGTAAGGCAGCGGGGTGTGGGGGTGGGGTGGAGGAGTTGGGAAGTGATGGAGTTGGGTGGAATGGGGGGTAGAGAGAGTGAGGGATTCGGGGGCTAGTTCGGGACTGCGAGAAAAGGAGTTTGGGAGAGAAGGATTGGGGGGTGGGTGGGTTGGGGAGTGAGGAAATGGGGGGGGGGGGGATTGGGAGTGTGGGGGTTTGGGGGGGGGGGAGAGGAGTTAAGGAGTGAGGGATTGGGGTGGGGGGATGGGAGTTGGGGAGTGTAGGAGTCAAGGGGTGAGAGACTTTGGGGAGTGAGTGAGTAGAGGGTGAAGTTAGGGAGTGAGGGAGTGGGGTGGAAGTTGGGGATATAGGGAGGGGGGTAGTTGAGGGGAGGAATGGGGGGAGGGAGTTGGGGATTGAGGGAGTGCGGATGGTTGGGTTGGGGAGTGGGGAACTGGGGTGAGTGGGGGGGGGGGCGGGAGTTGGGAGGTGAGAGAGGGGGAATGAGGGAGTGGGGTTGGCGGTAAGGGGGTGATATTGGGGGGTTGGGGGGAGCAGGGGAGGGAGTGAGGTAGAGGGAGTGAGGGATTCGGGGGGTAGTTCGGGACTGCGAGAAAAGGAGTTCGGGAGAGAAGGATTGGGGGTGGGGGGTTGGGGAGTGAGGAAATGGGGGGGGGGGGGGGGTGTTGGGGAGTGTGGGGGTTCGGGGGTGGGGGAGAGGAGTTAAGGAATGAGGGATTGGGGTGAGGAGATGGGAGTTGGGGATGGCGGTAAGGGGGTGATATTGGGGGGTTGGGGGTGGGCAGGGGATGGAGTGAGGGAAAGAGGGGGGGGGGGGGGTGAAGGAGTGAGTGAGAGTTGGGGAGCTAGGGAGTGGGGGGCAGTTGGTGATGGGGACAGTTGGTAAGGAAGGGGGTTAAGAAGGGGGAGTTGGTGAGGGAGGGAGAGTTTGTGAGGGAGGGAGAGTTGGTGAGGGAGGGAGAGTTGATGAGGGAGGGAGAGTTTGTGAAGGAGGGAGAGTTTGTGAGGGAGGGAGAGTTTTGGTGAGGGAGGGAGAGTTTGTGAGGGAGGGAGAGTTGGTGAGGGAGGGAGAGTTGGTAAAGGAGGGAGAGTTGGTGAGGGAGGGAGAGTTGGTGAGGGAGGTAGAGTTGATGAGGGAGGGAGAGTTTGTGAGGGACGGAGAGTTGGTGAAGGAGGGAGAGTTGGTGAAGGAGGGAGAGTTGGTAAAGAAAGGAGAGTTGGTGAGGGAGGGAGAGTTTTGGAGAGGGAGGGAGAGTTTGTGAGGGAGGGGGAGCTGATGAGGTAGACAGAGTTGGTGAAAAGGGAGAGTTGGTAAGTGAGGGAATGTTGTGAGGTTCCATGACATTTCAGCGCCAACATTTCAGCGCCGTACATTTCAGCGCCGTACATTTCAGCGCCGTACACTTCATCGCCGTCATTTCAGCGCCGTACACTTCATCGCCGTCATTTCAGCGCCGTACACTTCATCGCCGTCATTTCAGCGCCGTACACTTCATCGCCGTCATTTCAGCGCCGTACATTTCAGCGCCGTACATTTCAGCGCCGTACACTTCAGCGCCAACACTTCAGCGCCGTACATTTCAGCGCCGTACATTTCAGCGCCGTACATTTCAGCGCCGTACATTTCAGCGCCGTACATTTCAGCGCCGTACATTTCAGCGCCGTACACTTCAGCGCCGTACATTTCAGCGCCGTACACTTCAGCGCCGTACATTTCAGCGCCGTACATTTCAGCGCCGTACACTTCATCGCCGTCATTTCAGCGCCGTACACTTCATCGCCGTCATTTCAGCGGCGTACACTTCATCGCCGTCATTTCAGCGCCGTACATTTCAGCGCCGTACACTTCATTTCCGTACATTTCAGCGCCGTACATTTCAGCGCCGTACACTTCATCGCCGTCATTTCAGTGCCGTACACTTCAGCGCCGTACATTTCAGCGCCGTACATTTCAGCGCCGTACATTTCAGCGCCGTACATTTCAGCGCCGTACACTTCATCGCCGTCATTTCAGCGCCGTACACTTCAGCGCCGTCATTTCAGCGCCGTACACTTCATCGCCGTCATTTCAGCGCCGTACACTTCATCGCCGTCATTTCAGCGCCGTACACTTCATCGCCGTCATTTCAGCGGCGACTCTTCTTTTATAAATTTGAGCCACACATTGACGACATCGTCAAGTGTCCTCGATAGAAAGATAGAGAACTAGCTAAACATATAAACCATGGTGTATTTTGCCAAAATGTGAGAATTTCAGAGCAGGGCTTGTTTGTCACGTGACATTGAGGCAACTCCTTAGTGAATTATTTGTCATAAATCAGCTGTACGGCGCTGAAAAGACACCGCGCTGAATTGGTGGCGCTAAATTGGTGGCGCTGAATTGATGGCGCTGAAATGACGTGTTACCAGTTGGTGAGGGAGGGAAAGTTGATGAAGAAGGGTGAGTTGGTAAGTGAAGAAGAGTTGGTGAGGGACGGAGAGTTGCTAAGGGAGAGTGAGATGGTGAGGGACGAAATGTTGGTCGAGGGAGAGTTGGTAAGGGAGGGAGAGTTGGTAAGGGAGGGAGAGTTGGTAAGGGAGGGAGAGTTGGTAAGGGAGGGAGAGTTGGTAAGGGAGGGAGAGTTGGTAAGGGAGGGAGAGTTGGTAAGGGAGGGAGAGTAGGTGAGGTTGGTGAATGAGGAAGAGATGATGAGTTAGGGAGAGTTGGTAAGCGCGGGAAAGTTGTTAAGGGAGCGAGAGATGGTGAAGGAGGGAGATTTGATAAGGGAGGAAGAGCTGGTGAGGGAGAGAGAGATGGTGAAGAAGGGAGAGTTGGTGAGGTTGGTGAATGAGGGAAAGATCATCAGTTAGGGAGAGTTTGTAAGCTCGGGAAAGTTGGAAGAGAGGAAAGTTGGTAAGGGAGGGAGAGATGGTGAAGAAGGGAGAGTGAGGGAGAGTTGGTAGGTGAGTGAATGAGAGTCTGTGAGTGAGTAGAGTGAGTAGAGTGAGTAGAGTGAGTGGAGTGAGTGGAGTGAGTGGAGTGAGTGGAGTGAGTGGAATGAGTGGAGTGAGTGAGTGAGTGAGTGAGTGAGTGAGTGAGTGAGTGAGAGAGTGAGAGAGTGAGTGAGTGAGTGAGTGAGTGAGTGAGTGAGTGAGTGAGTGAGTGCGTGCGTGCGTGCGTGCGTGAGTGAGTGAGTGAGTGAGTGAGTGAGTGAGTGAGTGAGTGAGTGAGTGAGTGAGTGAGTGATTGAGTGAGTGAGTGAGTGAGTGAGTGAGTGAGTGAGTGAGTGAGTGAGTGAGTGAGTGAGTGAGTGTGAGTGAGTGAGTGAGTGAGTGAGTGAGTGAGTGAGTGAGTGAGTGAGTGAGTGAGTGAGTGGGTGGGTGGGTGGGTGGGTGAGAAAGGAATGGAGAGGAAGGAGAGAGATGGAGAGAAAGGGAGGGAGGGAGATAGAGTTAGTGAGTAAGAGAGGGAGGGAGAGTGAATGAGTGAGTGAGAGAGGGAGGGAGAGTGAATGAGTGTGAGAGTGAGATTTTGTAAACAAACACGCTGTCCGATGCCGCGGCTGTCAGTCGTGCACAAACGAAATGTGATGAATAAGGAAACATGTCGGCCACTGGAGTCGCAGCTAAGTTCTTCAATCTGCAGTCCATATACACGACTTCATTCGCTTTTAGCCTCACAACAAAGAGGGTGGGTTAGCCGGGGTCGGATTGATAAAAAGTACCAAAGATAGGTCGTGACAAAATCTTCCGACTAATAGTATTCTTT
>JAWQFJ010000444.1:14892-32392 GCA_034096865.1 Theodoxus fluviatilis
GCCTCCGTTTTGTCACGTCTTAAAACAATAGTTTAGCTCTTTGTATTATGTTTGCATTAGAGTCTGAATACTTACATTCAGCCACTTGTGTGCATGCTTTTTAGAAACGCGTGCTCTCACACACACGCGTGCGCGCGCACGCACACACACACGCACACACACACACGCACACACACACATTCACATATATATATCTGTACATATGTCATTCCTTTGATACAACTGTATTCTGCTGTTGCATATTACTTGATGGATAATGCTCCTCTGTTATTCACTGTAAGTCATTAGTGCTACTCGCCGAATTGTACCCATCATCCCTGGTAAAAGGCAATGACCGGCCTTAGCGTGTTTAGGCCTACTTCTGTATTGATATCTCTTGTATCAGCTGAGTGCGCAATTTGAACGCATATTGTATGGAGAGAGAGAGAGAGAGAGAGAGAGAGAGAGAGAGAGAGAGAGAGAGAGAGAGAGAGAGAGAGGAACTGAACATATGCAATGTTTAAGCCACTGGCCTATAACATTGGCAACGCGGACCACGAGATATAAACGCGAACAGCTCGATTCTGTACAAGTCATCAAAACCGACACCCAGTTTTGGAAAGCACGATTTGCACGGGGGACGAGTGTCTGTCATCAACAAAGTCATTTTTTACGTGCAGACCGTGTAGACAGTTGTTGTGTCGGCGGCGTCCGGCGCTTCTCGGTCTTGACTTTGTTTACATTCACTTTGTGGTTGAAGGCAGGCGAGTCTGGAGCAGATGCAACAGAAACAGCTGCTGCACCACCGGCTGATGATAGGAAGTGGATCTTCTCACGATCATAGAGGCGATCAGCAGATGTAGTTTGGTTGGTGTCGCTGGTATTCAGAGCTGAGTACAAGTGAGTGAATTTTCCATTGTTTCCATCCGGTGAGTGAGGGCCTCCTCTAGTTCATTCATCTTGTGTTGAAGGGCAGCGTTGAATTCTTCATTTGCAACCTCTTCAACTCGAAGGTGGTGACAAGCTGGTGGAATCGACGTGGCTGGATGGAGCTGATGATCAGTAGAAGCGACTGGCACAGCGGCAGACTCCGTTTCAGAGTGAACACATGCGCTTGATGGGTCAAAGGTCACACGTGAGGCGACGCAAGAATTTCGTGCAGCAACAGCATCAGAGGTTGTAGATATTGCAACAACATTTTGGTTAAAATTTTCGCGAGAAAAAGTGTCGACCGCTCTTTGCTTACCTATCACTCAGTGTTGCTGAGTCCGTTGTTGGTCTCTGTTCCAGACGGCAGTTCCTCTCTCGTTGATGTGCCTGTCATTTGAAAACAAAACGAGAGTCGATGGTTCAATCTGCAGCCCAAAAGCGCAGCTCATGAAGAAGAGTTACATTTTTCTTTTTGCAGATCTCTAGGAGGTGTTTGTTCAGAGAGGAGGTCATCTGGACTGTGTTCATTCTCCTGGGTGTGATTGCAGTGAGTGCTATTGCAGCTTTAGGGAACACCCGACGAATTAGGGAGGTTAGATTCTCATAGTCCTTTATGGATGAGTCGACGTTACTGGGGCTTTTGCTTGGTGCAGTGTGCACCACAGCACTAGCCACATCATCTCGAGGGTGACACAAGCCAAGGGCACCAATCAAGTCTTTCACTGTGGATCAATGGAGGGTGCGAATGTGAGCAGCACCAGTTGGATCTAGTCGTCGCCGACTGACATGTCTGAGATCGGAGTTCCCCACGAGAAGTCGTCTGATTTTTCCAGATGGTGGTAGCTGGAAATGAACCCGGTTTTCTTGAGATGTCTTTGTTTTAGGGAACATCACGAACTCCTTCTTCTCTTGATGGACAGTAGCTGCTCTGCCATGGTGAGGTGTAGACTGCTGAGACCCACTCTGATTGGTACCGTTGCATTTGAGGCTGTTGGGTTGGGCACAGGAGGAGCGTGGAGGCAGATTTGTTGTTTGAGGCTCGGAAGGGTGCTGTTCGACGCTGGTGGTTGTTGAAGTAGAAGAAGCGCGTGTTTTGCTGCAGTCTGAAGAAGTTGAAGTTTCCATGTCTCTTTTTTTCTTTTGCGCATTCAGGATTTCCTTCAGTCTTGTGTCCACCGTCTCAAGCTTTGCTGTCAAGTTTGACACTAGACCGCGGAGTTCAGCATTTTCAGTCCTGAAAGTTGTGTGTGTGTGTATGTGTGTGTGTGTGTGTGTGTGTGTGTGTGAGAGAGAGAGAGAGAGAGAGAGAGAGAGAGAGAGAGAGAGAGAGACAGACAGACAGACAGAGAGACAGAGAGACAGAGAGAGACAGAGAGAGACAGAGAGAGACAGAGAAGGGGTGGGGAACAATAGCATAGAGCTCTCGCCTGTGTATATGAAACGTGTCCCATGAAAGAACAAGCTATACAAACAGGGAATCAAAAACTTGATATCAATCTCCGCAGGGGAAACGTTACAAAACGAGTCAAATGATGCTCTTTACCTTGCTTTGCCCGTCAGCTGGCTCGGTTGTTGAAGAAGCACCTACACTGCCTACAGCAGTACAGAACGAGGGTCACCCCAATACGCTGCATACGTTGCTGAGACTTGACTCGCTGTCCTCTCTCGCTGTCCAGTCGGCCTGGGCGCAATGTGAGCAGCAGCTGACCGCGTACAGGGAAGCAGGGTACCTCGTCCGTTCACTCCCTCGATGGACAATCCGGCTTTGATGGAATTGCTGGAGGGTTGTCCAAGTTTGATAGAGCGGGCCGAGACGCATGTTCCCCTGGGTCGGTCAGACGCAGTGACCCTAAGACGCATTGCGCAGTGTCGACCAGCGTCGATACCGCTGACAGTCACACATGGGTCATGGGACACATCTTCAACACATTCCTTGCTTCTACTTCTTTCTTCGCTACTCAAGTAGGAAGGTATTTGGCTGGCACTGCGAGTTTCATCCAGCGAAAGGGAAAAGGCATGGACTGCGTTCACTGACACACATCACTATCCTCTAACGGGGCGTTATATTTCTCACTTTTTGTTGTCTTCCCTACCCTGACTCTGACGCGGTGTTCACACATTCACCATTGCGGTGATCTGCACGTGCATCTCGAGTCGAACGAGACTTTTGGGCACAGACAATGGCGGGATCCAAACATTGCGGCAAAGACGATTTTTCGTCTAAATCGACGTGAATGGTAGAAGACGATCATTGGAGCTGGTTTGTTCATCATTTACGCCGGCGCCTGCATGACGAAAGGCCTGTAGTCTTCCTTGGTCCCGTCGCAGCTGTGCAGGAGCTTTTCGTCGTGATAAGTTTTTTGCCAATGGGAAGGAAAATGGCTGGCTGGCAGAGTGCGAAAACCGGAGTACAACGACGGTGTTGGATAAAGAGAGAGAGAGAGAGAGAGAGAGAGAGAGAGAGAGAGAGAGAGAGAGAGAGAGAGAGAGAGAGAGAGAGAGAGAGAGAGAGAGAGAGAGAGAGAGAGAGAGAATTTGAATTTGAATTCTATATTGCAAGGCCGACGGCCCGTCACAATGTTTTACAGTATTTCAACAGTAAACGCAATGATTACACATTTTAAGCATGTTGCATTTGCATTAATGGACATCTTTGCTAATATAGCAAAAGCAAGGAAGAAAATAAACAAACATTCTAACATTTCCTTCTTGGAACACAGCCAAGCAAAGAGTGGTTGGGGGGAGAGTGGGGGGGGGGGGGGGAGTTGGGGGGGAGATGGACAAGGTGAACAAGAGGCAAGCAAGGTCTTTCCCTGTCATAATCCATCTGTGGGTTCGGGGTAAGAACATTCTGTAAACCCGAGTATTGACTCTGGCACAGTTCGCAATGAATGCGTAATAGGCTTGACCCTTCGCATTACAGCCTTGCGCCAAAAATAGTTCGTTCTCATACTATTTTTCTCTCCACTTTTTACAAAAATCATTCAGATGTCAAAACTTGTTTCCATTTCAACACAAACATTTTATTGTATCGAATAAACGCTTGTTTGTTGTCTCAACAAGAGTAAGTTAAGAGTTTTGTGCGAAATAGTCTTAGAACTACTTTAACGGCGTATATGAGGGAGCACATCGGCTATCCCACAACCCTCTCGTGTGACCTCCGTATGAATAAATTGGCCAAAAACCTTCCATCACGTGATGTGAACTGTGCTAGAGATACTTTTGCCGGTAGGCGAAATCTCTAGTTTACTAGAATGGGGTAAGAATTGACCCACTGCGTCTCCCTACGCGATTCGTAAGAGGCGAATACCTAGGGACACCGTGATTTGATTAGCGTTTACTCTGAACTGATCTAGTGATTTTCGTGCTAAATGGCCTTACATAGCCTACAAGGCTGATAGGCCGTAAAACACTGTCCATCCATCCAACCATCAATCCCTGTCATAAGGTGTGCTCATGCATATGCACCTGTAGTTATCTGGTGAAATAAGCGACCATGGCTCAAGGCGGGTTGGAGGGGAGAGAGAGAGAGAGAGAGAGAGAGAGAGAGAGAGAGAGAGAGAGAGAGAGAGAGAGAGAGAGAGAGAGAGAGAGAGAGAGATGGGTGGGGTGGGAGGGAGAAAGATAGGCAGAGAGAGAGAGAGAGACAGACAGACAGACAGACAGACAGACAGAGAGAGAGAGAGAGAGATTGATTGATTGATTGATTGATTGATTGATTGATTGATTGATTGATTGATTGATTGATTGATTGATTGATTGATTGATAGATTGATTTATTGATTGATTGATTATTTATTTTTCAAGGATGAAATTTTAGGCATTTCTGTCTATCTTACAAATTGTCCTTGCTCGTAAAGAAATGAAAACATGGATAGATAAGAAAAAATACACAATAGCTAATCTATGTACAACAGTTGGTAAGATGAAGAATATGATCAACACTGACAAAGATTTTAGTAAATGCCTTTGACAACTGTCAGCTCAGTGAGTCTTCAAGTTCAAGCAAATGAGAGAGAGAGAGAGAGAGAGAGAGAGAGAGAGAGAGAGAGAGAGAGAGAGAGAGAGAGAGAACTCGAACTCGAAACTTTATTGATAGCGTCACCAGCCCATTACAACTGACAATACAACACAATCTTCATAATTTGCTACATTTATGACAAAACTTCATGACACAGAGAGAGAGAGAGAAAGAGAGAGAGAGAGAGAGAGAGAGAGAGAGAGAGAGAGAGAGAGAGAGAGAGAGAGAGAGAGAGAGAGAGAAGGAGACAGGCAGACGTAGACAATATTACTGACAAATGTATTTATAGCCCTTCAGCATGTCTACTGAACGAGACGTGCGAATTCCGAAAGAAGAGTCTGACATTTTTGGGCTACAGGATCCAAGACAACGGTGGGAGCTGCTACACTCTGTAAAGAAGCAATAGTTACCTCCCCTTCCCCGAGGCTTGGTGCCAGAATGGGAGCTGCACACAGACAGACGCCCAAGGTGGGATGGGAGCTCTCCTACCAACTGAGACAAGGACTTGGCGGCCGCCCTGGTGAAGGAGCAGCCTTTCCAAGGGACAGCACAGCTCCCACCCACCCCCACCCCCCGAGATAGGTCTAGATTAGGCCATTATGAGGAAATGCTGTGCCAGTCTAACTTCCAACTGTCACACGTACCTAAGACCCCGTCATTAGTTGTATCTGCATACTCTCCAGTGAGTTGGAATGCGATGGCATGACAGAAGAGTGTGGCCTGACGCTCAGGGATAGAAGTGTCTGGTCTGAATATCAAAAAGGTGGAAAGGTGCCAGAAGTTTAAATATTTTTATCATTGGTATTCATGTTTAGTGTTTTTTTTATTACATTATTATCATTGCGTTGTTACCCATCAGTGGCAGTGCTCTTCATTTCACGAGCTCGGTACCTGTGCAGGACTGATGCACTCTCCACACCTGCTCTGTGTGGCATTTCTTTGCGTGATATGAGTCACTGTGTGTCAAAGACATTCCGACTAGGGAATAAACCTCACACCCAACTACAAGTACCGTCAAATTTAACCGCTTTGACAAATCCCGTTCTCTAACAACTATGTTTTTTTACGTGTGTGGAGATAGGGGATTAGACCATGGAACCCACTAGCCTGGCAAAAGTCGATCGACTGCGTCTAAGTTGACCTTAAAACCAAGCGTTCACTATATTAGGGTCTGCAACGGGGGTTGTTGCTTCCCCTGACAAGCTAAGCGCAAGAGTTATCGCGCCTGCTTGGTCAGTACACTGCATTATTGTAATATATGGTGGCAATGGACGCTGCAAATTTCGAACGATGGCGTGTGCCGGAATTAAAGTAGTTCATACGGGAAATGCAACGGCCATTGTCGGGGACGAAAGCAGACCTAATTCAAAGGGTCAAGGGCTGTATTGCTTTGAAGGTATACAAAGCAATCGGCGGGGAATCCGACATAGACTGTGCCGACGCTTTGGCCCCAAAGTTTCCTAAACTAACAACACCATCGGGCCAAAAACTTCCCGATCCAGTCAGCCTCAAGACAGGATGGTGTTCGGCAGTGGATTTTCCTGCAGATTTTCGGGATGCAGATCTGTACAACTATTTTGTTTTGAGAATAAGAGTAGTCGTGAACTCCCCTCCCGAGCTTGTGGCAGCCTGTGGGGTGTCACTCTCCTCACAAAGTCCCTCCCCCCTTGCATAACGGACTCACGGTTGAACCTGTGTGTGGCTACTACAACACAAGCATGTACAAAGGAATATGCGCTAAACAGGCCGTTTTTAACCGGACTAACACTTTCCCTTGAAACAAGGTTTGAAGTGTGCATAGTATTCCCAGGGCTTGCTCTGGCAGGGCGCACCAACCGCCATATTGTCCTCAGCTCGAACACAAAACGCTCATTTTCAGGATTACTGACACACAAACATAGGCACCGTACCTAAATAACGGTATTAATGTCTCAAAGCACAAAGTAGAGTACATCAATAGTTAATGAATATTGCTACATTATTCATATTGAGTTGTGCGTCGAAATCGATTCGTCAAAAGTTGGGCTACAGAGTACTCATTACTAGACAACTTCTCGTGTAACTGTGTAGTTCGGACAGAAAACTGTTTGCATATGCTTTACCTACTCTCATGATAAGTTCCTGAGCAAAGTGTTCGCCCAGTCAAAGATATGCCCGGTTAAGAACTGTCTTAATGAGTAATATCAGACGCATCGACCTGTATACATGCAGACAATGGGGATGAACGAACAAACGAATGCATTAATAAATATATAATGACCGACGGAACGAAGGAATGAATGAACGAACGATTGGAGCTTTACTGCTGATTAGTCTATGACGGCTAGTTAAGACCAATAACAAGAACATAACTGGAGCAAATGAGACTAAGAGCGAGTCAAGCCTTGATGCCCATAGTTTAATTTTGTTCACGTTTCGCGTAAGGAGACACGATGGGTCTATTCGTAACATCAACAAAAAGGATAAACAAAGACGAACACGGAAACATGAGGACAGCAACAACAACAATGAATATGCGAGTGCATTTAATGATATTTTTAACGAGTCAATGTAGTTTGCGCGAGCTCTGTTCAATAATCATGCACTGCATTCCTGCAGCAGAAATGTTGAGAACGAGAGAGACCTAGTATTCAACAGCACTACACTACACCGATCCACGCCATTATTTAGTTACATCTGCTTGCAAGCTCGAATCTAGCTTCGTCACTTCATGCCTGCATACTGAGACAATAAACGGTCACTTGCCACGGTAGCACTGGCAAACACAACAAAAATGAACACCTCTTGGTACTCTCTCACTGCGTTCTGAAGCCAATTTGTACTGACCAGAGACCACTTTTTGGTTTCTCCGCGCGAAAGAGCACCAGCGGCAAGTACTCCTGATTACCAGCTTCGTTGCAGACCCTGGGTCTGCTCGATTGTGAACGGCTGATGAGCCGGCGTGCGCCGCCGGGCGATTATTCCGCTCGATTCGAACCGGCTTACGCGCCGGGGCATAGCCGGGGCACTGCCGAATGCGCCGAGACATTTTGCTCGGCTCACTCGGCTCACAGAGATCCAAGATGGCGGACGACGGTGTGGCAAAGTAAGAATCCGGCAATTTTCTACTTTTGCAACAGAAATTATGAACGAATATGTGAAGATATCTGAGTATCTTTGTAGATAGTGCTCTTGTGCATTGTTCAACGCATTCACAGGATATTATTGTTGTCGCAGTCAGACTGATGTGGATAGTACACTTGAACCAAAATACTTCAAGTAGCCCCAAAAACACATTCAGACGTTGAGTGATTTGGAGAAAAAAAATGTTGCGAGGAAAGTCTGATGTATGAACCGATCTTGTGATTTTAAGGCTTTCGTTTGACATTTTCCTAACCCATACATATACACAGGTCCAAAATATATTATCCACAAGAACGTACCACGACGCAAGAAGGCAGTACATCTCATCAGTCTCATCACTGCTGCACAGCAGCTCGTCAACCGCAAAGCAAACCGCCATTTTGCTAAGACAGAAACAATCGAGTGCAGCGCTGAGCCGGTCACGTGGCGGCCTTGGGCCGCATGCGCCGCCGGCTGATTTTTGTAGGCACAATCGAGCAGACTGCCTAATAGCTGTGAAATGTTCGACTGTCACTGCACTCTCCCAGGGGAGACAACTAACGCCTGCAAAGTGGGAGTGTGGGCCCCGTGCAAGAGGCAGTACAAATCAAGGGACGTACTTCCACAGACAAGGACGTCCCACTGCACGTGTCCAAAAAGTCTACCCCAACTCGTCACCGCGGGTCAAAAGTTGCAAGAGGAGTTACTAGTCATAGAAGTACTACAGTGCAATGAATTCCTTATATTTGAGCGGTAAACTCAAATCAGCATCGACTTTTCCAGTGTCGATTGCGTCTCTCTCCCTCGAATTGAGTCTTGTATTACTTTGGTTGATTTTGAGAGACAACTGAGGTGTAGAAGTAGGGGTCAAAGTTGGCCATGAACAGATTCTGGCACAGCTAAAGAGTTTGATCATAAATATGTGTGCCTGTGCAATCGTTCAAATTTGACTCTAAAAGACAACAAAGAATTTTCTTCATCTTGTTCTACTAACATGCAGAAAAAAAATCGAGATAATAATTGTATGAAACGTTCATCGCCGTTTAGCACTAACTAAACACGATTGCTGTGGCGTGATATTTCTGAAGTCTCGGGAGATCGTCTTCTTTTTAGTCAGACTGTTTTCTGGATGATATTTTAAAGTAGAAGACGAATATAACGCTACACACCACCCAACAAATTTGCAGATTTGGTCCCTGGGACATATTTTTCATTCTGAGTAGTTTGATTGGGAAACTTGGGCTTCTGCCACCTGTCATCTTCGACTCCCTCACAAAAGGCTGTATGGCGTGTGCAATACATCCTTTTAGTGGAAAGTCACTAACCTTGATGGTGCTACCAGCGTCTCAAACTGTTCAAGATTCAACACAGTTCTGATTTGGTACTGGAGGGCCACAAATACAAAAACGAATACTGGTAAGAGCCGAAATAGTTCATATCGCGGTATGACAGACACGTTCCGCAAAGTATCGTCATCGTCGTCATCGTCCAGGATTGATCACACCAAATGAGACAACGCATGCAAACGATTGGACTGCTTCCCACATTGGTGAGTACACGGTATCTTCTGGTGCCACTTTCTCAGGAAGAGACAAAAGGTAAAAACAGTAAATTGACTTGAGCCTTGCTCGACACAGCACAGTCACTCTAAGAGCAACTCACACTCACTCTAGTCCACTAGAGACTTCGTCTGCCGGCGAAAGAGTCTCTAGCACAGTTCATATCACGTGATGGAAGGATTCCGTCCGGAATATTCAAATAGAGGTCACACGAGAGATTTGAGAGATAGCCCTGTAACGACCCAAAGTATGAACCGACCCAAAGTATGAACCGGAAATCGTCGCAGAGTTATCTGCCCGGCTCTCTCTTTATGCGATTTTCCGCTCCTGCACCTGTTCTTCGCATGGAATATATCCCGACAAACGACGCATTAGTTGCTTTACGAGTTTTTGTGTTTTTGGTGCATTTGTGTCGTTTAACACATAATGTAGCGTTCAAAAAAGTGTTTTCCCGTGCAAAGCCGTCTCCCCTGCCGGAAATAATATGGGAGTCACCTCCCTGTAGTCTATTTGTAGTCTGGTTTTATAAAACGCGACCGTTGACTGACTTGGCACGCCCGGGGAGTTATGCTAAGATCCGGCCGCGTTAATATATCTGCGTTTTGTGACAAACGTCTTGCTCGGCGGTACTGTACTCCATGCACCTTAACGGTGCGCGTGATTCGGGTGTAATCTTAAGCTAAACGACGTTCCGAATGTTTCCGACTTCGACCATTTCAGCAGCGCCAATAAACGTCGTTGAGCTTAAGATTACACCCGAATCACGCGGACCGTTAAGGTGCATGGAGTACAGTACCGCCGAGCAAGACGTTTGTCACAAAACGCAGATATATTTACTCGGCCGGATCTTAGCATAACTCCCCGGGTGTGCCAAGTCAGTCAGGCGGAGTGGCGGGGGCCGTCTCTTTTTAGAGTCGAATTATTAAGAGTACCGGGCAGATAACTCTGCGACGATTTCCGGTTCATACTTTGGGTCGGTTCATACTTTGGGTCGTTACAAGCCCTCTGTTCTCTGACATACGCCGTTAAAGTAGTTCTGAGACTATTTCGCAAAAAACTTATAAATTACGCTTGTTGAGGCAATAAACATGCGTTTATTCGATAAAATGAAATGTCTGTGTTGAAATGGAAGCACGTTTTGACATCTGAATGATTTCTGTAAAAAGTGGGGGGGAAATACTATCAGGAGCGAACTATTTTTGGCGCAATGCTGTAATGCGAAGGGTCAAGTCTATTACGCATTCATTGCGAACTGCGCCAGAGTCGCTACTGACTCGGGTTCACAGAATGACGCACACTAAGTGAGACGGATGAAAGCTCGAGGAAGAGAGAAGTCACCCACCTCATGCAGGCGGTTTTGAAGTTCTCCAGCCTCTCCTGCGGGGTGCAGCCCTTGAAGGCGTGGCTGGTCGTGGCTCTGAGATGCTGGAGTCGTGTGATCAACTGTGTGAAGACCTCCGCCGTGGGGCCGCACACAAGGTGTATCTCTGGGTGGTTCCCCAGCGAAGCGCCTTCCTGCAAGATGAAGTGGAAGTCAGTCATGTGAATGAAGCTCGATATTGCAAAGTAAATTGTGGCTTTTCAAGAATGCCAACACTGGCCACCATGCTTACAGGTCTCTTCACATAAAAACACCCAGGGAGAAAGAGAACGAGTATATATGTGCTGCTCAGGGGCGTTGGCATCGGCTGTCCAGTTGTCCAATAGAGCGGTCAGGCTGCACTGAAGCAATATTTCTGTACATTAATGTTAATACATAAGACAGTATGAAATTATAAATGTTCGCAAAATATTTTACAGGAATTTGGGTGAGCGTTCACACACACCTACACACACACACAAACACGTACACGCACACGTACACGCACACACATACACACATACACACACACTCGTACACGCACACACACACACACACACACTCATACATGCACACTCGTAAACACACACACACGCGCGCACACACACACACACACACACACACACACGTACACACATTCACACACACATTCACACACACATTCACAAACACGCACACACATTGACACACACACGCGCGCGCGCACGCGCGCACACACACACACACATTCACACGCACCTACACACACACGCGCACACACACACACTCGTACACACACACGTACACACATACACGCACACACATTCACACACATACATACACATCCTCGCGGCTAGTTGTTATCAGAACGATCGTGTTCGCATTTTTCTGCGTTTAAGTGACAGGACAGCCAAGTGAGATCAATCTACTGACCTTCAGTTTGGGGTCACGGTCTCCTCCAGCTCTTCCAGACTTCCTCTCTCTTCTCCCTTCACGTTTCCCAGCAGTAGATGACGTCACCGAAAATGTGGATGTTGCGGCTGTGACGTCAGAGCGTGGTTTGGTGGATAAGCGCTCCTGCAGAATTAAGTTACAAAAATTAAACAAAGAAATGTTCCTAAGTCGCCTGTATCACACGGCATTTTCGGACAAGTTTTCGTGACAGAGGTAGTGTGGCACTTTAATCTAAATGTGCATACTCAGGGTTATCCACACAGAATGTTTCCTACCTTGGCTTTCTCTCTGATGATGGAGGAGTCCTCGGGCTCCAGTTTCGGCAATGCGATTGTCAGGACGACTGCATCCTTCTCCAACAGGTCCTCCATCTCCTTCAGGACGGACTCCTTGGCGTGGAGGAGTTGGGCAGCGGCCTCGTCGAAACGGGAGAATGCGTCCTTGTTCTTGACGGCCTTGACCTCCAAAAGGAGGACTCCCAGGTGTGGGTGGAGGACAAGGATGTCCTTCTCGCCTGCCTTGTTGTTGTCTGCCTTGATGCTCAGATCCTGGTTGTGGAAGAGGAACACTGGAGGATCATCCGGGCCCATGATTTCCTCCAGGGCTGCCTTGACAAGCTGTACAACAAGGAACTCCCAATCTTCCGACTCCAGATGCTCGACTATGTTTGGATTTCGCAATTTGTCTTCGTCCAGGGCATAGGAGTGCGGCTCATTGATTCGTATTTTCTTTGGTTTTGTCTGGTCGCCGCTGTCTCCGTCTTTCCCGCCAGATGAGGCTTCGATGTTTCTTTTAGAGGAAAGGCTTTGAGTTTCCGCAGCAGCGTTCTTGTCTTGCAAAGTTCCACCAAGACTTTCTGCAGAACCAGTCGCCTCTTTCTGCTCTCCCTGCTGCTTGCTGTCTGTGGAGACGTTGGAGCTTTGCCCTGCAGAACTCACAGTGGCCGTGGATGGAATTGTCTGTTCCCTTGAACCCTGAGCATCTCTGACCGGGCCTGCAGGCGGGGGTGGTCTGGCAGGAGTCACTCTCTTGTAAAGCGTCACCTTGGATTCTACGAAATCCGGGAAAACTTGGACCTTGCCTTTCTTGTAATAGACTTTGTCAAAGACTTCCATGTTCTGAAAAACAAAGACCCAAATGTCGACATCCATGTTTTATGACAAGAAGAGGCGTGTCTACAAGTCAGTCAGTAGTGCTGATATCATTATCTCAGGATAGACTGGGTGACTAGAGAAAGACCCATGACAGTTGAGAAAGACTAGCAAATAACATGTCAATATTGGGATTCGGGTCACCCGGGCATGTAAGGCCGAAACAGCAGCAGTTGATACACGGCTGTATAGACAGGAGAAGACAACACGGACCATGGTAGCTCAGCCGGTAGAGCATTTCGGGCGCTGATCGAAAGGTCGCGAGTTCAGTTGGCCTGTGGTCCAACATTTTCCTGTCTGTCCCACGCAGGGCTTCGGCTCTGTATGCTAAACTCCACTACAACAGTGGCTATGACATGAAATCAGTGAGACTGCGCTGGTCTTAAAATAAGTGTGCTTGTGTGCATATTGCATGCATGCACAAGAGCGTGCATACTGTTAAGTGAGAGTGTGTGTATATGTGTATGCTTGTCCATGCGAGATGTGTGTTTGTGAGAGAGTGCGCACGCACGCTTGTGTGCCAGCAAACGCACACACAGGAAGTCCTGTCAAATTAAGTTTTGCCGAAAATGCCAACTAAAAGCAGTGAAAAATAACAACAACATTCCAAACCAGTCTTAAGTGTTGCTTGATAAAAGCACAAATGTGTGTGCTTGAATGAATATAAGATTTTAGTGTTTGAGGCATTGAGAAGTTTTCTTTATGCTATTCGACTTCTAATCGAAGGCTACATAAGTAGTACCAGGATGCACTATTTCCCAATAATTATCCGACATGTGATAACTGCCAAATAACTGACGTGACTTTGACTTCACTTGGATTAGACGTAAACATCTATCACACACCCAAAATAGGAGATGCACGGGCGGAAATGTGCATGGCAAAACAGGGGAAGAGGCAGCCGAAACAAAAGATTGAAATGGGCAGACAATATTCGCGGCCGAAACGAAGTAAGCAAAGTTTGAAGACTTGCAATGTAAGGGGAGAAGTGTTTGTCTTTCTGCAGAGACAGCTGGTGCAGTAAAAAGTTCCGTTTTACCCATGTACAAGGAGAAAGCAACAAAGCTGTGAGAACGCACGTTGATTTCGAGCAATCAGCTAAAATATCTATAGAAAAAACTTTTTTGCTTAAATTCTGTATTTGCGTTTTATTGTGCGATTCTTTTAACCTACAAAGTCTAAATCGATATTTAAAAGATTGTATTGATGCACAGTTATATTAATTAAAAACAACAACTAAAATTTTCAGAGGTCAATTACTCAAAATGACAGTAAAAAGCTCATGCATGTTTAACAACTTTTTAATAAATAAATAGATTGCCTCATTCTGGTTTTTCTTATTGACTAGATATGTTTGGATGATATGATTATGAACAAAGTGAAATATCCTAATTTAGGACTAGGCACCTTTTCACTCAGACGTTCATATGTGCATGCATACATACACACTCACGCTCGCACGTGTGGCCAGGGACACACACAGACGCGTATGCACACATGTACACTCATCATGAGCCATACATGCATAGGCACGCAAAAACACTCGCATCAATCTGCATACATGCACACGCGTGCGTGCACCCACTGCATAGCACGGCCTTTACAGACTGTCACTCATGACTGCATTTCGCCGACGTCACTGAGATTGAAGTTTGAGATCAGCCTCTGGTTTTGAGTCCATAGAGAACTAGCTTTTCGTTGAAGTAGGCGTTCTAGTCAGGTTGAAAGGTGCTTTCAGAGTTGACGTCCTTTGAATGGAAGGGCGTTTTCAATGGCGTCAGATCTCCTGGCAGTCAGCCCTGTCCTCCCCCCTCTCTCTCGAGTCTCGCCCCCTCTCCTTCTCCCCCACCCACCCCTTCTCCACTCCCCCCACCCCCACCCCCCACCCAGCCCCCCTGCCTTGCTCCTGGAGTAAAGTTTATGCAAGGGCAGCACAACTACCCGAACCCTTGCGCTGCCACTGGTGGTGGGGGAACTGTCGACAGCTTGCAGTGAGCGAGGCACAGCCTGCCAGGCTCCGTGAAGTCGGCGTTTGTCAATAACTGTTCTACTGCCCCAGTCAGACGGCTGTTGCTACACTAGTGGTATAGTGCCATGACTCTTTTTCCTGCGCAGTTGAGGCAAAATAACTCTGTGAGAGAAACAGGATCAGCTAGCGAACTCTTCCTTAGAGTTTTGATATCTTTTTTCAAGTAAAGAAATTTGTTCGGGTTTTGTGTAAAGCGTTTCAAACACAAAGAAAATGCATCCCCATCATCTCCAGCAGTAGCAACGCATAGTTGTCATCATCATCATCATCATCAGCAGCAGCAGCAGCAGCAGTAGCATCATCAAGGTCGTCCTCGTAGTCGTCCTCGTCCTCCTCCTCGTCCTCGCCCTCCCTTTAATAGTCGTCGTCGTCGTCTTTTTCGTCGCCGTCATATTCTTATTCGTCGTAATTTTCTTTTCAAAGAAAGTATGCTTCTCTCCAGGGCTGGGTTCATTACATAATTATTTTCGGGCAAGTTAATAATACGAAAATCTAACATTGATACAGGCTTGCACACATGCATGCGCGTGTGCGCACAAACACACACACATATACACACACACACACACACACACACAAAAGCGCGCGCACACACACAAATACACACACACACACACACACTCTCTCTCTCTCTTTCAAACACACACACACACGCACACACACACACACGCGCACACACACACACACACACAAACGCGCACACACACACAAACGCATGCACGCACGTACATGTACACACGCGTGCGCGCGTGCGCACACACATGTACACGCGCGCGCTTGCGCAAACTCACACGCATAAAAACACACACATACATAAATACAAACACACACACACACACACATGCACTACAGATACAGTGCACTCCGGTTTTAACGCGTCAGGAGGGCGGAAAAAAGGGCGTGTTTAGCGGAGTGTCGTGTTGACAGGAGGTCAAGAGAGGTAACTTTTCTCGACCTCCATTGTGCTATGTGGGATTACATCCCTTCTCATCACAACCACCGTACATAACTGGTGTGCGTAAGACACATAAGGCGTGTGAAACACACACACACACACACACACACACACCCGTGTGTTTGTTTCTTGTTGCTTGTTTTGTAACTTTATTTCGTTCACTACCGCAGTGAAAAGAAATGAGGCAAAGCACGCTGAGTGTACGAAGTTTCAAATGACACACAAAGTGAAATATCAATGGAAACATGACACGTGAAACTACGACGTTGATTGAAATGACACAGGACTTGTAAGACAACAAAAGAACGATAAGAAAACTGATGGAATTTCTACTAACAAGGAGTGGATGATTGTAGGGAAATTATTGGAAGGATGGCTTGAACAATTTTATTTTGACCTGAATTATTCTTCCCGTCTGGAATTTCTCGAATGGGGATTGGAATGTTGAAAACGAATCAAGAACATCATCTTCGCAGCCAGCTTGCATCAAGTACAGGGACGGGCTCTCTAGACACTGCTTTGCTTCACCTGATGTGACGAGATGTGCAGGTGATCTGTCGTCTTCTTCGTCAGAATGGGACAACTCAGGCTCGATAAGTGCATCGCCACCTACAGCAGCACCCACAGCTGGAGCGGAGATAGCGACGTTGTGATCAACTGTCACTAGATCGTGTGCGGAGAGGGAGAGGCACAGTACAGCTGTTCGCAGAGGCGAGTCAGCAATGGCTGAATCTATGTGCTGCTGTCAGTATCTACTTAGTCGGGGAGCTCTGTGGCTTCAGTTGCAGCTGCTGTAAAGCCTGCCTCCCTGAAGCAGTTGTTGATGATAGTGTCTTGTGACACATTAACCCAGGCCATTTTGACAGTCCTGGCGGCGTCAGGCAGGAAAGCGGCACTTTTAAAGTTCCGCTCTCATCCCTCTTCACTGCTTCTCTCTCCCACCCTCACCCTCTTCCCTCTCTCCCTTTGCCACGAGAGAAAGCCTCTCGACCCATTCAACGGCTTCATGTGGACGGTGTTGTGCGTGACTGAATGGTCAGGAAAATCTTGTTTATGCAGTCATTTTTATGTGATGAAGCCGAGGGGAGTTGGTGAGGGTGCAGGGCTGAGACACCAAAGCCACAACTGCTTTGCACAGCCTTTTTATTACTTCTTCATGGCAGGTACATTATATCGTAGCCAGTGTCTGGCGAGACCGAGGTTGCAAGTCTCTGCCCAGATCCTCTGTCTCAGACCATGGTGGAGTCTTGTCTCGCCAGCAAGCATTGGGCCCCTCTATATCATGGTGACCACACGTGACACCCTCCAGGGTGGTCCCGGCTGGCAAGTTGGTATATTAATCAAACTAATATATTCTAATTAAGAGCAATAGAACAGTGGGCTGGCCGGCGACCCTGGAGTCTGACCCTATGATAAGGGATGCCCACCGACGCCTGCGAAAAGGAACAAACTAATATATTCTAATTAAGAGCAGCAAGGTG
>JAWQFJ010000444.1:42392-56742 GCA_034096865.1 Theodoxus fluviatilis
AGTCTAATTATAGCAAGAATTATACATGTACAATTTCTTAAGCATACTAAAATGGGTATAGATAGTGTACCAGAGAAACAAAAATCAAATATGGAACTTACCGTAACTACAATGACATATACATATAAACAGTTTTCTAAACATCCAAATATTAAAAACAAATAACATACCTGTAGGCCGAAACATCTTGATGTACCCCCCCCCCCCCCCCCCCCCCCCTAATCCTCCACCCCCAATCAGCCGGAACCCCTCCAATAGCTCAGAATGGAAAAGGACACACATTTAGCCATCGCACTGTCTAGACACCAGATGAAAGCGTGGGGAAACTATGTTGTAGGATGATGCCTGAGAATAGAGCGAATTTTTTCTTTGAACATAGGCAAAGACTTGATACATTTGATGTCATCAGGAAGTGAATTCCACAGAGCCGCCCCAGAGTAAGATAAGCTCGATTTGAACAAATCGATGCGAGGCTGAGGCAGGAGAAATTTGTCAATTCCTCTGATTGATGACTGCTAAAAATCGTTTGATTAGATAATCTGGTGCTCGGCCATCTTTTATCTTTTCCACAAGCACACACTTATTGAGCTGCAGATACTTATGAGAGGCTAAATGGAGAGAGAGAGAGAGAGAGAGAGAGAGAGAGAGAGAGAGAGAGAGAGAGAGAGAGAGAGAGAGAAGGAAAGCAAGAGAGATAAGGAGAGAGACAGAAAGATAGAGACGAGAGATAGAGAAAGAGAGAGAGAGAGAGATGGGGGAGGGGAGGGGGGGAGGGAGAGGGAGTGGGAGGGAGAGGGAGAGAGAGAGAGACGGAGAGAGAGAGATGGAGAGAGAGACGAAGGGAGAGACGGAGAAAGAGACAGCGATAGAGAGAGAGAAAGGGGGAAAAAGACAGAGAGAGAGAGAGAGAGAGAGAGAGAGAGAGAGAGAGAGAGAGAGAGAGAGACTACGTGAGTGTAGCATCTTGCTAAGGATGCAACTTCGGGAACACGCGCACCTTCGAACGCCGCACCCACTGGTCGAGAGTGACAGCAGGTCAAGCGCTGACCACTCGGCCACAGAGCCCTACGTCAGACAGTGACAGGGATGGCCAGAGAAAATATCCGTGTACCTAGAAATGCACACTTTCCATGTTCCCTGATGGACAAGGGAACCACAAGAAAGCGAGCTAGGGAAGACAACCTACCAGTTTTTTCCTGCCCTTCCTTCGGTCCTCCCCTGGGTGGCCACGGGGCTTGCTGTTGCCTTCCTGTGACGTCATGGGGGTGGGTGGGGTACCGGGTGGAGGGGTCTGTCTGCTGCCAGTACTGGAGGACGCCATGGCTGGCTCTGTCCGGGTGGCTGACGTCACTGTGTTTCATCAGCTGGAGGACGATGACATTGTCTTTCTTTCATGAACTCCAGTCTCTTGACTTGTACCATCAATCGGACTGAAAGTTTCCAGATGAGAACCTTGATACGAGATTCGTAATGCCTCAGTTTGGGTGAAATAACTCGCTCGACGCTGAGCGACACACACTCTCAACTCTCTCTCACAGGGAGGCTGTCACAGCAGGCGGATTTTCCTCGTTCTCGGGTGACTCATCGAGTCAGCAGTGGGAATGCAAAGCACGAGATGAAAATAAAAGTCGAGGTATTGACCAGGACTATTAATAAACGTAGGATGCTTGGCAACTCATTTTCTGCTCACGGTAAGAAAGCAATGACGACAGCAGCAGCACGTCAGCTTGAGTGGCCAGTTGGTGGTTGCACTCTACACAGTCCTCTCTGTGTGGAGCTGGAGTCGCCTTCCAGCTAAATCTACGTCGCCCTGTCTGTTGTGTGCTGACACCAAGGCCACAGGGAGAGAAATACTGAAGTCTGTTGAATCAGCAGTGCTCCCATTCATCGAGCTCTTTTCCAGTGCCGACGTACTAACCGTCAGCTTTCCTTACCTCTCTCTACAGCTCTCTCTGACTGCAGGCGACAGCTTTCCTTGCCTCTCTCTACAGCTCTCTCTGACTGCAGGCCACAGGACGGAAGTATCCCTCGCCCCTACCCTGCTGGTGTAGGTCATCAAATGCGCGTGTCACGTGATGCAGAGGGTTACTGGGTCAGTGGCAGACGCACACGGCAAAAATATCGTCTGCTGCGCAACAAGGCGACTCCTTTGTGTAAGGCACAACACAGCACAAGACGGGGTTTCGGAGTTTCGGGGCTTCTTTCAGCAACAGTGTGAGGAAGAATCACACGTTTGAACAAATTTCTCCCGGGATTTTGTTTTTCATTCTGCTTTTTCTCCACACGCACTGTACAGGCAGATTTTGAATCAGATACGAAGGTTGTATTTCATAGTGCATGTGCTCCTGAAGAGTCCGGGCCAGCCCTCACATCCTTCTCGCTTTCTGTCAAGCACTACAGTACAGTATGAGCGCGTCGATGCATAGAGGGTGACTGTAGTGTTTAAAGTCAATAATGATCAAAAGTTGGGTTTGCTGGATTTTACAAAGACAATGGGATAAATCCAGCAGAAAGGGCTTCAAGAAATCGTTGACACATGTCGGTGTCAGTCAGGGCGGAGCTTTACGGAACAGTCAGAAGTGTGAAGCCTGCATGGCTGACGTAATTTCAAGTACAAATTGCTCTCTCTCTCTCTCTCTCTCTCTCTCTCTCTCTCTCTCTCTCTCTCTCTCTCTCTCTCTCTCTCTCTCTCTCTCTCTCTCTCTCGCTCACTCGCTCGCTCGCTCTGTCTTTCTCTCTCTCTCTCTCTCAATAAGTTTGTCTGTATCTCTCGCTGTTTGTCTCTCTGTTTGTCTCTCTCTCTCTCGGTCTCTGTCTCTCCGTCTCTCTGTTTCTCTGTCTGCCTATACGTCTCTCTCTGTCTGTCTCTTTCTCTGTCTCTTTCTCTGTCTCTCTCTCTTTCTCTCTCTTTGTCTGTCTGTATCTCTCTCTGCTTCTGTCTTTCTCTGTGTCTGTTCGTCTCTGTGTGTGTCTCTCTCTATCTCTATCTCTATCTCTATGTCTCTGTCTCTCTGTTTCTCTGTCTGTCTCTGTCTCTCTCTGTCTGTCTCTATCTCTCTGTCTCTCTCTGTCTGTCTCTGTCTGTCTCTGTCTCTATCTATCTATCTATCTATCTATCTATCTATCTATCTATCTATCTATCTATCTATCTATCTATCTATCTATCTATCTATCTATCTATCTATCTATCTATCTATCTATCTATCTATCTATCTATCTATCTATCTATCTATCTATCTATCTATCTATCTATCTATCTATCTATCTATCTATCTATCTATCTATCTATCTATCTATCTATCTATCTATCTATCTATCTATCTATCTCTCTCTCTCAGTCTATGTCTCTCACTCTCTGCCTCTGTCTCTCTGTTTCTCTGTCTGCCTCTCTCTCTCTCTCTCTCTCTCTCTTTTCTCTCTCTCTTTCCCGTTTTTCTTTCTCTGTTATTCGCTCGCTACCTTGCTCAGTCTGTGTTTCTGTGTGTCTGTCTGTGTGTCTGTCTGTCTATTTGTCTGCCTGTCTCTCTGTATGTCTGTCTGCCTGCCTGCCTGCCTGCCTGCCTGCCTGCCTGTATGTCTGTCTGTCTGTCTGTCTGTCTGTCTGTCTGTCTGTTTGTGTGTGTGCCTGCCTGCCTGTCTGTCTGTCTGTCTGTCTGTCTGTCTGTCTGTCTGTCTGTCTGTCTGTCTGTCTGTCTGTCTGTCCGTCCGTCCGTCCATCCGTCCGTCCGTCCGTCCGTCTGCCTGTCTGTCTGTCGGTATGTCTGTCTCTCTCTCACTCTCTCTCTCACGAGGAAAATGCCAACAGTGAAAGATCTAGCTGGTACGCTTCGTTCAAAAGTTTCTTCGGAGAAGAAGAGTACCTGCATGTTATAACAATTAAAGTTTCGTGATGCTTATTTAAGATTTACGTTTGGTGTCAACAACCTGAAGAAAAATAGGCACCGTTTTACTCCACTGAGCAATGACCCGAAATGCCCCTTTTGTCGAGAAAATGAAGATGAAAACCATTTTTTGGTACAATGTACACACTATGATGACTTACGAAAAACATTCCTCGGACATCTGAATCCAGGGATAAATATTTTCCAATTGATGTCCACTACAAATATGAAAACATTAAGAAATGTGGCTATGTATATCCACTATGCTATGAATCGTCGAGAGGAAAACTGCAGTTGATTATGTATCATGATACTCGTGAACCTGTAATCTCTCATGCAAAATTGTAATGGGCGGTCGGCCTAAAAACAATAAAAAGTCAGTCTCTCTCACTCTCTCTCTCACTCTCTCTCTCTCTTTCTCTATCTCTCTCTCTCTTTCTCTCTATCTCTCACTCTCTCTCTCTTTCTCTCACTCTCTCTCTCTCACTCTCTCTCTCTCTCTCACTCTCTCTCTCTCTCACTCTCTCTCTCTCTCTTTCTCTATCTCTCGATCCCTCCATCCCTCAGCATTTATACACTGTCGCGGTTTCTCTTTTCCAAACAATGAATGTCAAAACATGAGAAATCAAGAAAAATGACAGAAACGCAGAGGTTTGGTAAGGAAAATGTCGACAATGTGTGTGAAGGCTTCTTCGTGCGTTTTATTTATGCGCTATCTCACTCATGTCAGCACAGGCGTTTTTCATGTGCAGTGTGAGTGTTGCAGCCATGACCTTTATGAGAATCCAATAGCATGTCGTTTCCCTGAGGTAAACTAGTATTAGATGCTTTGTACCGAGAAGCCTCAATTAGTTTTGGGGAAACCTGAAGGACATTTTTCAGAGGACAGAGAGTATTCCAGGATGACAGGCGTAGACAACTAAGTCTCCAAAACGGGTAGAGGCTAATTAGACATTCACCTGTACACCTGTACAAGAGCCTTCTTGACACGCGCTGCCTGCCTAATTGTCCTCCTACGAAACGAGGAAAGCGCGCTGTAGTTTAGCTCTGCTTCCTCCTCATCAGCTATGCAGGAACGTGTTGCCTACGCTAGGAACGTGTTGCCTACTCTAGGTACGTGTTGCCTACGCTAGGAACGTGTTGCCTACGCTAGGTACGTGTTGCCTACACTAGGTACGTGTTGCCTACGCTAGGAACGTGTTGCCTACGCTAGGAACGTGTTGCCTACGCTAGGAACGTGTTGCCTACGCTAGGAACGTGTTGCCTACGCTAGGAACGTGTTGCCTACGCTAGGAACGTGTTGCCTACGCTAGGAACGTGTTGCCTACGCTAGGAACGTGTTGCCTAAGCTAGGTACGTGTTGCCTACGCTAGGAACGTGTTACCTACGCTAGGAACGTGTTGCCTACGCTAGGAACGTGTTGCCTACGCTAGGAACGTGATGCCTACGCTAGGAACGTGTTGCCTACGCTAGGAACGTGTTGCCTACGCTAGGAACGTGTTGCCTACGCTAGGAACGTGTTGCCTACGCTAGGAACCTTGCCGAGGAATAGGCCGGTGTCAACATATGTCAACATGATGGAAGCAGACGTAATAGCAGTCAAATGTTTGACACTGGTTCATACAGAGCCATTATTTGGCAACTAGGTCGACTTAGTAACGTGCCCGAGGTCCAGTCTGCCACCAATGAAATTGCAGGATAGTGGCTCCTTCCCGCACTCCCCCCCCCCCCCCCTCTGCCCCAAGCCCCTCCCCTCTCCCCCTTGTCTCTTTCCTCGCCCCACCCCTCTCTTCTCTTTCCTCACCCCACCCCTCTCCTCTCTTTCCTCACCTCACCCCTCTCCTCTATTTCCTCGCCTCACCCCTCCCCTCTCTTTCCTCACCCCACCCCTCTCCTCTCTTTCCTCACCCCACCCCTCTCCTCTCTTTCCCCAGCCCAGCCCACCTCTCTCTTTCCCCACCCCACCCCTCTCCTCTATTTCCCCGCCCTACCCCTCTCCTCTCTTTCCCCGCCCCACCCCTCTCCTCTCTTTCCTCACCCCACCCCTCTCCTCTCTTTCATCGCCCCACCCCTCTCCTCTCTTTCCTCGCCCCACCCCTCTCCTCTCTTTCATCGCCCCACCCCTCTCCTCTCTTTCCTCGCCCCACCCCTCTCCTCTCTTTCATCGCCCCACCCCTCTCCTCTCTTTCCTCGCCCCACCCCTCTCCTCTCTTTCCCCACCCACCCCTCTCCTCTCTTTCCTCGCCCCACCCCTCTCCTCTCTTTCCTCGCCCCACCCCTCTCCTCTCTTTCCCCCCACCCCTCTCCTCTCTTTCCTCACCCCACCCCTCTCCTCTCTTTCCTCGCCCCACCCCTCTCCTCTCTTTCTCCCCCACCCCTCTCCTCTCTTTCCTCACCCCACCCCTCTCCTCTCTTTCCTCACCCCACCCCTCTCCTCTCTTTCCTCGCCCCACCCCTCTCCTCTCTTTCCTCGCCCCACCCCTCTCCTCTCTTTCCCAACCCACCCCTCTCCTCTCTTTCCCCGCCCCACCCTCTCCTCTCTTTCCCGCCCCACCCCTCTCCTCTCTTTCATCGCCCCACCCCTCTCCTCTCTTTCATCGCCCCACCCCTCTCCCCTCTTTCCTCGCCCCACCCCTCTCCTCTCTTTCATCGCCCCACCCCTCTCCTCTCTTTCCTCGCCCCACCCCTCTCCTCTCTTTCATCGCCCCACCCCTCTCCTCTCTTTCCTCGCCCCACCCCTCTCCCTCTTTCCTCACCCCACCCCTCTCCTCTCTTTCCCCACCACACCCCTCTCCTCTCTTTCCTCGCCCCACCCCTCTCCTCTCTTTCCTCGCCCCACCCCTCTCCTCTCTTTCCTCGCCCCACCCCTCTCCTCTCTTTCCCCACCCCACCCCTCTCCTCTCTTTCCTCGCCCCACCCCTCTCCTCTCTTTCCCCACCACACCCCTCTCCTCTCTTTCCTCGCCCCACCCCCTCTCCTCTCTTTCCCCACCCCACCCCTCTCCTCTCTTTCCCCCCCACCCCTCTCCTCTCTTTCCCCACCCACCCCTCTCCTCTCTTTCCTCGCCCCACCCCTCTCCTCTCTTTCCCCCCACCCCTCTCCTCTCTTTCCTCGCCCCACCCCTCTCCTCTCTTTCCTCGCCCCACCCCTCTCCTCTCTTTCCTCGCCCCACCCCTCTCCTCTCTTTCCTCGCCCCACCCCTCTCCTCTCTTTCCCCCCCCCACCCCTCTCCTCTCTTTCCTCGCCCCACCCCTCTCCTCTCTTTCCCGCCCCACCCCTCTCCTCTCTTTCCTCGCCTCACCCCTCTCCTCTCTTTCCCCACCACACCCCTCTCCTCTCTTTCCTCGCCCCACCCCTCTCCTCTCTTTCCTCGCCCCACCCCTCTCCTCTCTTTCATCGCCCCACCCCTCTCCTCTCTTTCCTCGCCCCACCCCTCTCCTCTCTTTCCTCACCCCACCCCTCTCCTCTCTTTCCTCGCCCCACCCCTCTCCTCTCTTTCATCGCCCCACCCCTCTCCTCTCTTTCATCGCCCCACCCCTCTCCTCTCTTTCCTCGCCCCACCCCTCTCCTCTCTTTCCTCGCCCCACCCCTCTCCTCTCTTTCCTCGCCCCACCCCTCTCCTCTCTTTCCTCGCCCCACCCCTCTCCTCTCTTTCCTCGCCCCACCCCTCTCCTCTCTTTCCTCGCCCCACCCCTCTCCTCTCTTTCCTCGCCCCACCCCTCTCCTCTCTTTCCCCACCCCACCCCTCTCCTCTCTTTCCTCGCCCCACCCCTCTCCTCTCTTTCCTCGCCCCACCCCTCTCCTCTCTTTCCTCGCCCCACCCCTCTCCTCTCTTTCCTCACCCCACCCCTCTCCTCTCTTTGCTCGCCTCACCCCTCTCCTCTCTTTCCTCACCCCACCCCTCTCCTCTCTTTCCCCACCCACCCCTCTCCTCTCTTTCCTCGCCCCACCCCTCTCCTCTCTTTCTCGCCCCACCCACTCTCCTCTCTTTCCTCACCCCACCCCTCTCCTCTCTTTCCTCACCCCACCCCTCTCCTCTCTTTCCTCGCCCCACCCCTCTCCTCTCTTTCCTCGCCCCACCCCTCTCCTCTCTTTCATCGCCCCACCCCTCTCCTCTCTTTCCTCGCCCCACCCCTCTCCTCTCTTTCCTCGCCCCACCCCTCTCCTCTCTTTCCTCGCCCCACCCCTCTCCTCTCTTTCCTCGCCCCACCCCTCTCCTCTCTTTCCCAACCCACCCCTCTCCTCTCTTTCCTCGCCCCACCCCTCTCCTCTCTTTCCCCACCCCACCCCTCTCCTCTCTTTCCTCGCCCCACCCCTCTCCTCTCTTTCCTCGCCCCACCCCTCTCCTCTCTTTCCATACCCCACCCCTCTCCTCTCTTTCATCGCCCCACCCCTCTCCTCTCTTTCCCCACCCACCCCTCTCCTCTCTTTCCATACCCCACCCCTCTCCTCTCTTTCCTCGCCCCACCCCTCTCCTCTCTTTCCCCACCCACCCCTCTCCTCTCTTTCCTCACCCCACCCCTCTCCTCTCTTTCCTTACCCCGTCCCTCTCCTCTCTTTCCTCGCCCCACCCCTCTCCTCTCTTTCCTCATCCATCCCTCTCCTCTCTTTCTTCGCCTCACCCCTCTCCTCTCTTTCCCCACCCCGTCCCTCTCCACTCTTTCCTCACGCCACCACTCTCCTCTCTTTCCGCACCCCACCCCTCTCCTCTCTTTCCTCACCTCACCCCTCTCCTCTCTTTCCCCACCCCGTCCCTCTCCTCTCTTTCCGCACCACACCCCTCTCCTCTCTTTCCCCGCCCCACCCCTCTCCTCTCTTTCCTCACCCCACCCCTCTTCTCTCTTTCCTCGCCCCACCCCTCTCCTCTCTTTCCTCACCCCACCCCTATCCTCTCTTTTCTCACCCCACCTCTCTCCTCTCTTTCCTCGCCCCACCCCTCTCCTCTTTTTCCCCACCCTACCCCTCTCCTCCCTTTCCTCACCCCCCCCCCTCCTCTCTTTGATCGCCCCACCCCTATCATCTGTTTCCCAAGCCTCTCCTCTCTTTTCATACCCCACCCCAATCCTCTTTCCCAACCCCACCTCCTCCTCCCTTTCTATACCCCACCCCCTTTTCTCTTTCCATATCCCCTCCCCCCATTTCCTCTCTCCGCCACCCCCACCCCAACCCCTCTCCCGCCCTCCCGTACACTTCCCCATAACCACTCCACTCTTAACACACACCATCCTCACCCCACCTTTGCTTATTATCCCACCCCGACTTGCACCTTCCATCCCTCCCCAAAGCCCCACCTCACTCCCAGCATCACCCCATCTCCAAGCCCAACCCCAACCCCAACCCCCAGTTGTGTTATTCTATGCAAATAAGCAAACCACTTGTCTCGTTCCTGAATTTCCTTCACTCGGTCTTACTTCCTGAAGCTCCCCCACCCCCCACTCTCCCTCTCCATTCCTTCCCACCCCCACCTTCCCTACGCGAACATTACTTGTCAATTCACGCAGAAAAACATTGTCAAAATCCAGAAAATACTATTCTGAGTAATGACAGTGAAATAATAATAAGAGCCACTAGGATATACTTGTACACAGCTTTCCAACGCAGGTCTTACGCTATAACATTACCCGAAAGCAACGATTTTTATTTTGATTAACGTTAGGATAATTTGTTTATTTCAGATCACTGGCATAGATATCGCACCCGATGTGAAGGTGTATGATGTATGTATGCCATTGAAATAGGCCGGTGGCCTCTTTAATAAACCATTCGTTTGTTCGTTCGTTCGTTCTCTCTCTCTCTCTCTCTCTCTCTCTCTCTCTCCCTGGCAGGTATGTAATGATGACATGGAATGTGGCAATGTACTTTTATATGTCTTTAAAATATGAAGTGAGAAAATCGGTATGTGATTAAGTTGACAACATTATAATACATCTGCTTGTGACGGGCTGCTGGCCTGTGCAAATAAAGTCCAAAGTCTAAAGTTTAATCTCTCTCTCTCTCGAGATCTCTCTCTCTCGAGATCTCTCTCTCTCTCTCTCTCTCTCTCTCTCTCTCTCTCTCTCTCTCTCTCAGTGGAGGCACTAAGATGGGTGTCTTTCAACTCTGTTGTAAGGAGTGATTGCGCAGTGCAGGCGGCAGTAGAGGCATGAATCTCTACCCTACTTGAACGGGGTGGCCGCATATAGGTCACAAGTCGGGTGTATCATGTGACATGAAGGAATGCTAGGTCACAGTCACACAGACGAAAAAAGATCGACTACTGCGCAGTGAGACGACTGTTTGCAAGGCACCAACCCCTGAGCTATATGATACCGGTGTATTAATGGCAGCAACACAACACTAGACAGAGTTTCAAGGCTTCCGACAGCAACAGCGTTATAAAATCACTGTTTCTTTTACCTTTTTTCCCCATTTTGCACAGCAGTGACTTGAGTTCCGACTCACAGGATGGTTATTTCATTGCGCTCTTACACACTGAATCTGCCTCCGCTAGTTCTCAGTGTTTCGACCCTTTCTCTCTAATGCATGGCAGAACTACAATAGCGCGTGTCTGGTGATTGGTGGGTGACTGTGGTGTTTAAAGTCAAAGGTCCCGTAACACGAGGGTTTGTCAACATTTAGAAACGCTTCCAAACTGCAGGTGGAGAAGTCACTCAGGCGTGGTGGTGTCTAGTCAGGGCGGATCCGTCCATTGCTACAACAAGCCTGACGTGTGCTGCACGGCAAAGTTGACACATAAGTTTCCAGACATTCTTGTCCTTGTATGCACTGCGGTCTGAGTCACGGTGCTTACGCGTAATAGTGTATGCACGAGTGTACACACACACACAGACGCACACACACACACACACACACACACACACACGCACACACACACACGCACACGAAAGTACACACACACACACACACACAGACACACACACGCACACGAAAGCACACACATACACACACGCACACACACACACGCACACGAAAGCACATACACACACACGCACGCACACACACACATACACACACACACATATATATACATGCATAAACACGCGCGCACTCACGCCTTACGGCGATACTTCATGTGTCTGCGTAGTAGGAGGAAATAGGCCAAGGTCATGTGACAGTATGAGACAAGGCGAGAAATTAAGTGGCAGTTTCTTTGCACCCACAAATCTCCAGGTGTCCTTTGTGTCTTTGTGGCAAGAGGACATCAGGTTTTCGTGTCGCGGACACCTTGTACACAGTCGCAATGACCACTCCTCCACTCTCGCGCCGCAGAATCGTGCGTTTTCATCAGTACGTACAAACTGTTATCACATACACATGCTCGCGCACGCGCACAGACACACACACACACGCACACACACACACACACCCAAAACACACTCACACACACACACGCACACACGAGCGCGCTAGCATGCACACGCACACGCGCATGCGCGCATGCACAGGCACATACGCAGGCAGACAAGATTGGAAAGAAAGGGATCTAAATTTTGCTGAACTCATGAATATTGCGCGGTCATTTCATTCACATGGACGATGTCGAGTCACTGAATCATTCACTTCTGTCTTCAAATAAGAAATGAATAATCCAGTTTTCTCTTCAAATAAGAAGCTAAGGTATGCAAACGTGTTTCTCTCGTGATCTCCTC
Organism: Theodoxus fluviatilis; assembly: GCA_034096865.1. Classification (NCBI taxonomy): domain Eukaryota; kingdom Metazoa; phylum Mollusca; class Gastropoda; order Cycloneritida; family Neritidae; genus Theodoxus; species Theodoxus fluviatilis. The sequence continues at coordinate 53,923 of JAWQFJ010000444.1, forward strand.
TTTTTCTGCTAGCAACATTCAAGTCATCAATATGCAAATCGCATTAGTCATGAAAGGCACAATTTTAGTTCCAAATTTTTTTTTGGTTTGAACACATGTTGTCAACCGAAATCGGTACTTGCTTTAACCAAAACTGCGACCAAAAACACGCATCAAACACAAAATCTTTCTAACAAGCACGGGAAAGGAGAGCGGTTGAACACAGAGGAGGTTTGCATTATCTATAAATAGCTGGCTGTAGTTGTGTGTTTAAGCATTATGGAAAGTCGTTTATACGGATACATGCATAACCTCCACCAGCCTCTAGCGCTCTGCGTGAAGCGTAATGATATATATATATATATATATATATATATATATATATATATATATATATATATAGAGAGAGAGAGAGAGAGAGAGAGAGAGAGAGAGAGAGATAGATAGAGAAAGAGAATCAATTCTTACCTCGAACCCACAGGGGGAATGGTGACAAATGACAGCTGGGCAGAGTAAACATTGTTTAAACCTACATAATGGTCAGGATGAATACAGGTTGTGGAAGCTCCTATTAGGATGATTTCTTTGTTGTGTTATGACTTTGAACCAACACTAGCAGTCACACTGAGGGGAAGATGCATCATAGACGTTCACCTTGGACATGCACATTCATACTCATTCAAGCACACACAGGATTACAATACAGGGTAATGACACAGGGATGGATGGATATCGTTTTACGGCCTATCAGCCTTCGTAGGCTATGTTAGTATGTCGGGCCATTAAGCACGAAAATCAATTGAACAGTTTAGAGTAAACGCAAAGTCACAGTGTCCCTAGTTAATCGCCTCTTATGAATCGCATAGGGAGACGCGGTGGGTCAATTCTTACCCCGAACCTACAGGGGGAATGACACAGGGTAGTAGCCGATAGGTAACAGTAAGTTATTATTCATTCAGATTTCTCCCATCCCAGAGATTGAACCATAGTTCTGCACCTCACACATAATCAAGGTCCAGACGTTTTATCATGTTCAGAGAAAGTTTTGGTTTTGCATTACTGAATGCAAATGGTTGCGTGAATTTTTCTAGTCAGTATTGACTTGGTTAAATGTTAGATTGTTTATGTGCCTTTGCAGTTTTCTAATCAGATGGATCATGTTTTGATGACTACTGTATAGTTTATAGTCTTCTTGCTGGTGAGATTTAAAGCTTAAATAGTTATCAACTCAGTTCTAATTTTGGATCTTGTTTTGTTGGTGTGATTTTAAAGCTTAATTGTGTTTTGATCATTATATTTTAGTTTGGTTTTCTAGTAAGTTTATGTGCTGGATAATGCAAAATTTTAAATCTAAGCAATGTTTTTAATTGCTACATTATTTTCAATAAACACATTTAGAGGAAATTCCATACTGTACATTCGCTTTTTGACTCAATACAAATACTGAAATAGTGTATGAAAAACTGGCTGGTAAAGTGGTATTTATTTTTAGCAGGTTCATAAATTGCATGGGCAACTAACCCGGCAGGGTGGTAAACAAAACAACTTCTGAACACCCTGGCCTGGACATCCATTAGGTTGTGTCAGTGAATGAGAGATCTTTCCCATCAAATCTCACCCAGTGGTTGTTGGTCCTGCTAGTGCTAACCAGTAGTGGCAGAGTACAACACGCACTACTCGACTAAATCACTCAGCTCACCGAAATAAAGTGCCGTTTAGTTTGAGAAAATTAAATAGGTATGTCAGTGAGGCCATTTTGACGTCTGCGCAGAAGCAGGTAAAGTGTGTTTATGTTTTGGGCGGGCTTGCCAAACCGTGTCAAATGGCAAGGCTTTTAGTTAGTTATCTATAGCTTGGTTGTCAACCAAATTTGGTGACAACCAAGCAATAGATAAGATGAAGCGACGTTTTTTATTCGTAGCGCTCTCTTCCGGAAGGGAAAAGAAAAAGAAGAGCTGCAATATCAGCTCTTCAAAAGGTACGATAACATTTCTTACAACAGTTACAAAGGACGTCCAAAGTATTAAACGTCAATAGATTACCATTTCAAGATAATTTTTGCCAAGTTTCATCGGTCTGAGTTGTTTAGATCAGTAGAAATTTACATTGTCCTGATGATCATGTGACGGCCATTTCTCATTTTGACCGGTTTTCGGGTGATGACAAGACTGAATTTATGAGCAATTTGACTGTTGTTTAAAAAAAATAAACACGTGGATGTGGTTAAACATTTACGTTTCTGTTTTTGTATGTGTGTATTATGTTTTTGCCACTGACAAAACGAATTTCCTTGTAACAATGAGGACAATAAAGTATCTTGTATCTTGTAAATGGACATCTTTGTGATTGTTTCTGGGCATTTACAGTGGCTCTAATCCTTTTTTTAAGAGAAAACTGTTTTGGTGATCAACAGGTACACAGAGGTTCTTGTCACGTGACCAAATTGCAGTATTTTGATTGGCGGATTAGGTCTTTGCTGTCTGCTACATCGTGTATGTTGTGGTTTGTTTCGTTGTTTGTTTCCAGGCCCAGTATTTTTCCATCTGTCAACACTTGGTTAGATCATCTGCATGATATAAAAAGCCCACCTGCAAAGTTGTGAGATAATTGAGCAAAAAACAACAGAGTTCTGGCCATTTGTAATACAAAACAGGTACACAGAGGTTCTTGTCAAGTGAGTCCAGACCTGCCAACCCACCATCATGCCAAAGAGTAGCATCCGGAGCTATTTGGAGTAGCATTGAAGAAATAGGCGTAGGGGAGGTTGGGGGGGGAGGGGGGAGGCGGCGTGATTAACTGAACCGGCGGTGTAGAAGCGGGGGGGGGGGGGGGGGGGGGGGG
>JAWQFJ010000445.1:5000-10000 GCA_034096865.1 Theodoxus fluviatilis
CCATTACCATCACCATCACCATCACCATCACCATCACCATCATCATCATCGTGAGCATCCACATATAGGAGGGACATGACAATATGTGGTTTTGATGACCTCGCCTTCGTCTTCCCTCTACAGACTGCAGTGAAGGGAAGGAACTGGGATTGATAGGAGTGGACGAAGAAATCCTCATCCAGCCTCTGGGGGCACCAGCACCCTTCCACACTCGTTGCGACTTCAATTGGGGCCACACTGCAGTCATCCAACGCTCCGAACACTGCAGTGACCGTGACTCGTTCTTACATGGCACATGGGAGAACCTGAAAAGTCCACAGGAAAGTAACGGATGCGCCTTCATTGGACTCGACAACCTCTACTACCTCCTCAACCAAGGCTTTACGTATACATTTAGCGTGAGTATTGTAAAATTGGATTCATGTTCTCTTCAAGTTTATGTATGTTCACCTCTCTGTTTGCATACATTTGTTGGCTTAAAAGTATATGATCAGCAAATGCTGAGAGAAATGTAACCTACACACCGAGACCCTTCAAAACGCCCGAGACCCACGCATCAACAGACTCTGCCACGACAGTCGACAAGACTCCGCCACCAAGTCGACAATGGATGGATAGATAGATAGTGTTTTACGGCCTATCAACCTTTGTAGGCCATTAAACATCAAAAGCACTAGAACAGTTTAGAGAAAACGCAAACCAAGTCACGGTGTCCCCAGTTATCGCCTCTTACGAATCGCGCGTAGGGAGACGGGGTGGGTCAATTCTTACCCCGAACCCTCAGGAAGACCAAGTCGACAAGATCGCGACCAGAGTCAGCAAGACCTCGAAAAAGTCGAGAAGATGATCAATCATCAAGAAAGAATGCAAACGTCGGGTGCTGATCATCTCATTTGATATCATACCTTTTTTGCCCGACCCCGGCACTCCGTTTTAGTGCACACACACACACACACACACACACACACACACACACACACACACACACACACACACACATACACACAAAACACACACACACACACACGCACAAAACACACACACAAACACACACACACACAAAACACACACACACACACACACACACACACACACACACACACACACACACACACACACACGGAGAGAGAGAGAGAGAGGGGGGGGGGTTGCTTCCCTTAATCTTATCTATGTCGATTTTATTTTTACTTAATTTGATGGGAAAGACACCCTCCCACCCACCCCACCCACCCCTCCTCCTGTTGAATTCGGTAGCCTCTTTGACTGCTTGGTGCCGTCCCTAGCTTGAGCGACTGGAGTAAGCGCCAAAAGCCAAGGGCTCCAACTACACAGCTAATGAGATGGCATCGAGTAGCTCCAGTTGTAAGTGGAACGCCACTGAAATACGAAACAGCATAGCGTTTATTAGAAGATCATTTTATTCTATACAATAGAACGATTCATCGTTCCACAGCTTGCGTACATGTATAATACAGCCAGCAGTTGTGTTAGGAGGAGGAGGAATGAAAGAGGGCGAGAGAGAAAAATACTAAAATATGCAGAGACATCAATGTAAAAAAAGTGTTTCTTTGTTTTAGGCGTATGTAATGTTCAACGACTGGCAGAGCAACGCAAAGATCTACTACCCTGACGTCCAGATGCTAAACACCTCTGGACGCTACACCCTGACCTGGGGAACTCCCTTCACTTTCACTAATCCTGTTGCTGATGACGGCTTCCTGCCTGGAGGGAACCGGAAGTTCTGCACCGCAGACCACGACTGTTCCGGATGTGCTGCTGGAGCGGGGCATGCTGGGTGGTTTGACGACTCTGGAGCTGGCTGTCTAGAGGCACAGGGACTGAGACACCCACTGCAGTGGACGATCGATGGAACCATAATGAATCTCAAGTACATCCTGTTCGAGGTAGAAAGACCTCCTTGATGACACATAAATGTCACTTGGGTTGTCGTACGTTATTTTCCCGGTCACACAGTAGCTAAAGCAGGACCAAATCATTTTATGCTTCTCTAGATTCAAGAAACTGCCAATGAGGCATAAACTTCAAGGATGATGTTGGGAACATTGTAGTGATCACGCGGCATATGTTCTGTTGTGTATGTTTTGAAAGCATATTTTGTCAATTATGTACTCGGGTGATTATGCATCACTGTAATAAGTCGACTGAGTTTTGTGTTTTTTACTGCGTCAGGCATGCAATTGCGAACAGCTCAATATTTCATTTTCAAATAATATAATCTCACAACATTTGCCTCCGATTGAATATTGACTAAATGCAGATTAATGATTTGTAACTGAAATGGGCAGCTAAATATAAACGTATCTGTACTAAAATATAAATCCACGAGTCATTGTGACGGTAATAGATCGCCCACAGGAAACATTATATCTCTTTTGTTTAGTAAACAAAGATTATCGTATAATTCCTTAGGTTATCTGTGAACCTTTCTTCCTCCGTCGGGAGCCCGAAATTTCACAAATAAACCATACATGCTTCAGGTACAATTATCGAACAGTTCGCAATCGCATGTTGAGCATGATACGGACACAACATATGTCCAGATATAGGAGAGCCATACGCCATGTACATACCATTGATGTTATGCAGACTTTCCAAACTGACCTATTACTGCATACTAAGCTGCCGAGACATCTCTCACCAGCTGGGGTTATGTGGTCTCTGTTCTTCGTACTCGGAACCTACTTCCATCACTCTTGCGTAACTTACCTCAAGCACTACCTATTATACATCTGGAGGTACATCACATACATGCGTAATGGTAGATATATGATGGTAAATGCACAAAAATATTCATTGATATGAAAATGTTTTGCACTAAAAGTATGTTTAGTCGCTTGGTCCGTTGTAGGTAAATGTTATGTAAGAACATGCTGACATCACCGTCACGACTGTTCGTCAAACAGATTAGACCTTTCAAAGAAGTAAATAAAACACTCGATCATTCTCCATTGTTATTTGTCATTAATTTGATGCCTTTTGGTGACTCTCCACCTAACTATGAATATTGTATGACATTTTGAACTTTTTGATATTTTAATATAGCCATAACGGTCTTTGAATTTGTCCGAATTTGGGGGCGGGTGTGTGTCACAAACACACATATTAATGATCAAATTCTTCAGTACAACCATGACCTGTTAATGGCTACCTTTGACCCCTACTTCGTTTGCTGCGCTGAATCTCAGAACGGTAAGTGTTATACAATACCCCCGTGGTGAAAGGTCACATTTGGCTAAGATTTAGCCGTTCGTTATGTTTATATAATAATGTATTGCTGATCGAAAAGTGACCGTTGCACATGTCCGTCATATCCATCTGCCTTCTTCTGCAAGTATACTGACTTCTCGTATTAGCATGCTCTCTGCATCTACTGGGCTTCGAATGGAGTGTTGTCACCACCCGTACCACGTGGTACACATTTCAGGTGGAGTTAACTCTCAGGCGGACAAACACTCGTCGCACGCAACTTTAGTGGAGCGCGTATGGCCATGGTGGCAAAGTTATGCCCATATCATTATTCAGTGTACTCATGTCTATTTCTTCTCGAGTTTTTATCATTTAAATTCCACCGAAAGAAGCGAGCAAAACATTGCCAACATGGCTATGCACGCTTCAGCAAAGTTGCGCGTGTTGTGTGTTTGTCAGATGACGGATTGCGTTTGACGTCACATGAAACGACTCTATCTCTACCTTCACCGCTGCTGGAACATGACTGGACGTCTTAAAGGCGTCCCTTAAAAGTCAATTCCACGCGTGATTCTTCACATCTTCACGATGGGGCACGTCTTAAAGGCGCCCCTTGAAAGTCAATTCCACGCGTGATTCTTCACATCTTCACGATGGGGCACGTCTTAAAAGCGCCCCTTGAAAGTCAATACCACGCGTCATTCTTCACATCTTCACGATGGGGCAAGTCTTAAAAGCGCCCCTTGAAAGTCAATACCACGCGTCATTCTTCACATCTTCACGATGGGGCACGTCTTAAAGGCGCCCCTTGAAAGTCAATACCACGCGTCATTCTTCACATCTTCACGATGGGGCACGTCTTAAAGGCGCCCCTTGAAAGTCAATACCACGCGTGATTCTTCACATCTTCACGATGGGGCACGTCTTAAAAGCACCCCTTGAAAGTCAATAGTACGTGTGATTCTTCACATCTTCACGCTCAGCCCATTACAAAGAACGCCAGCGTTGATTTTCCCTATAGCGCAAGTAAGATTGATGAACAAAGTTCAAAGTATTGCGGAAAAGGTGGAAGTCGGAAACATTCGGGGACACTGCACCCGAGGTACTCTGTCCCCAGGGACACTGCACCCCAGTTTCAAATCTCGTCCTTACAGTCACGTGACATACCGATGATAGCGCTCAGCTCAGACCGCACCCGCCACTCTGCCTGACTGACTTCGCACGCCCTTGAAGTTATGCTAAGATCCGGCCGCGTTAATGTATCTGCGTTTTGTGACAAACGTCTTGCTCGGCGGTACTGTACTCCATGCACCTTAACGGTCCGCGTGATTCGGGTGTAATCGGATTATAATTATAATCGGGGGTAACTCATGCTTCAGCGTGGATGCGTCGACCTGCATTCGATTTGTAAAATGTAAAAGCTTTCACGACCTATTAATGCATTCAACATACAGCTTTGATAAATTAATGCTGTGCATGCCTTACATTTTCTTTGAATGGGTTGCTAGTATCCCGAAATAGAGCGTTTTCTGTGCGAACCGGAGAGAGGTCCGCCATTGAAATTTGCAATTAGTTGGCTACTTAGCCGTGTAGTGCTGATACAGAGCGCCACTAAATTTTGGGTTGTTTAGTGGCCAACTTAGGAGGTAACTACGCGTATTCAGCTTTCATGCACACCTTACTTCGCACTTTAGTAGCAAACTTCCCATTTAGTTGCCTACTACCGTGTAGCAAGATCATATGCACCCCACCACTGGACCAACCCAAGACCGTGGTGGCAGTGGTGTCTCTCG